>CALNHX010002151.1:165298-190722 GCA_940337035.1 Agriotes lineatus | reverse complement strand
TGAATGAACAGCTGCTGTAATAGCATATGAACATAATGAATCACCCGAGGCAACAGCAGTCGCAGCACAGCCCACATCCATAGACGCAATTTAAAACTTTTTCGCACTTTTTTTGAAAATAAAACCGGCCTACGATCTAAGTCGACAAATTAGCAAAATTTTAAGCCATCATACAACTTAATCGGGCCAGTATCTTCGGAGGAGATAGCGAACAAACATACAGGTAAACATACACGCAAACAAACACGCAAACATACACGCAAACATACAAAGAGAGCGCCGATTTTATGTTATAAGATAATGCCTGGTATTTTTAACACTTACAGTGCAATAATTGAAATAAAAATATGAGGTCTCTACTGGCCGACAATGTTTTTTACTAGTTTTACGTTCATTTGGGTTCTACAACCATGGTGATCATATACGTCTTAACATTTCTGACCTACAGTTGCTGCTAACACAGAACAAGTAATGGCAACTCACTCCTATTTAATATTTGAACATACAGGGTTTTCCGATTGCTTTTCACCACTTATCAATTGTTTTCCTACTCATCAAACGAGATTAACATCTGCCAAATATATTTGACCTTGTATCAACTAAAATAAGTTCCTGTTTTATCAAAACAATTTCTATTTTGTGTCAGTTGAGTTTGTTACGATAAAGAAGCTGACCTGCGATTAATTAGATAAAATAATCAAAGGTAGTAAAAATCGCAGATTAACCTCCTTAAAGTACGTACTGCACGGAAGCTCTAAAAATTTTCACTTACCGCGCAGGCTAAATTAGCTCAAATTCGGCGATAAGGTCGTGGTTCAAACCACCAGCTGTGTACCCTGTAAAGTCTTCAAAAAAGATATGGGCGCTGGAAATCAGATGATTTCGAATAATATAATTAACTAAAAGTAATCAGAATTTATTGAAGGCATAGTAATCTGGTAATCACCAAATGTAATTTATGTAATTCATAAAATATTTTAAAATTTTTGCTACACTATGCAGCCAAAACTAATTGAAGGTGGCCACACGCATTACCACAAATAACCCCTTTTTGGGTGGTTATATTACTTGAAATTGCAAAGTAAATCTAGAGATATGCATATCGCTGTCATTCATAAAAACCTTTCTTTCTAGGTTGATGAGAAAAAAACGTGGGTGCTCCTTTTACAAAAAAGGTATAGAGTACACATAAAAATTCAATAGTTTTAAATGCTATCATTAATTAAATTTTCTGAGTGAATGAACTATCATGTTAGTAATAAATCTAGTGTCAGGCATCACCAGCACAAGATTGACTTGGTAGGTACATAACCCGTCCTCGATCGGCGTTGTAATAAAAATCGGACCAACTGACCTTCTAGGCCAGGGGTCGACAGCAGTGTTGCCAACACTGGGAAATTACATTCCACTAAATGGGAGAACAAAATCCGCCAGAATTCCACTAACTTTTTCCCAAGTAAAGTATAGTCCATTTACTTG
Source organism: Agriotes lineatus (assembly GCA_940337035.1). Taxonomy (NCBI): domain Eukaryota; kingdom Metazoa; phylum Arthropoda; class Insecta; order Coleoptera; family Elateridae; genus Agriotes; species Agriotes lineatus. Next base: position 189,243 of record CALNHX010002151.1, on the reverse strand, counting down.
ACATATGCACTGTCAAACTGACATTATGTTGGCACCACTGCTATTTTTCACAATTTAACAATTAAATTACTGTACAGTCTAATAAAAAACACATAATTTTTGAGGTATAGTCAAGGCATTTTTTTTTAATTTGACACTGACAGTGCAGATGTCAAGTAAATGGACTTTAAAATAAAATACATATTTTTTTAAATATTGTTTTATTTTATAAAATAGTAAATGTATCATAAACATTGATAGAATTTGAATAAAATAAAAAACAATGTAAAAAAATACAGAAATTAATAATAAACAATAACAAAAATACAAAAATATGTATTTAAATAAAAATATTAAAATCTATATCTAACGTCAAAGCGGTGTGGTCTCTCTTTATAACCTTGGACTACGCAAAATGCTAGGGGCTTTCCCGATTTTCTAATAAACAATTTGAAAAAAGTCCAGTTCGAATTTAAGCGCTTACCGGCAATCATCCTAACATAATATAGCAGATATAGTTCTGCCACTTGATAATAGAGGGTCTATCAATTTTTTTTTTAATTGTTATAAAACTTTTCAAATAAATCTACTTATAATCGAAATATACCCATTTTTAAGTTTGTCATGCATATATTTATACCTGAAATTAAAAACCTCATTCCACCAGATTTTCCACCATACCGCTAACTACCAAATTTCACCACTAGATGGTCCTCCCAATCCACCAGATTTAGTGGAAATTCCACCAAGTCGGCAACACTGGTCGACAGACTAGTGATGGGAAGTTTCGATACTTTTGCGGACTCGTTCATTCCAATCCCATTCCGCAAGTGGATCGAGTCTATCGGACTCGATCCTCGGATCGACATCGAAATTGAATGTGCATTTCAGACACCCGGGGTCCTCGGTCATTCCGGACCCGGAACGAACAACGCGAGTATCTTTGTTTTGGTGAGTGGTCACGCAGTCGGTAATTCAGTATGTTTATATGTCTCAGACATCAATTGGGCACATACAAAGCCGCCAAAAGCCATAAGTCACTGATAAAGAAGTATGCAACTTCGGCCGTATCATGTGTCGCCTGTTGACGTCGAGCCTTTAAAACGAACACCATCATCATTTGCTGTTCCCCATCAACACAATGTATTGTATTCTGTATTGAAATGGATGGAATAACGGAATGCCAAAGGAATGAATGTCCGCGAGGATTGAAGCCTCGCGACCTTTTCGTTCCTCGGAACGATTCTGGACCGAAACTTGGACTCGATCCAAATCGATCCTGCCCCGGATTCGATCCTTTGTATCGATTCCGACCGGATCGACACATCGCTACGGCAGACTTTCGAGTTAGATGAGCCAAAAGTTAAGTAAACAGATTCTGGATAATTTTTAGAGAGACGCAACATGTATTTTCTCTGTATATACTGTAATGGTTTACTGCCCATAGCAATTCTGATTGCCTAATTACCTAAATGAATAAGGTCAAAATGAGCACAGGATTAAATATTTTATTTATTGCAAGATAATCTACTTTACATTAATAAGTGCACTTGATGTGAGCAGCAGTAACTAATAATTTGAGAGATAAAAGTTAGCATGAAATAAGGCAGGTTTCAGAAGGGTTGCGTTGAGAGTTTCAGATATGATAAATGTTCAGAAAGGCCATGCAATTTAATCTGTAACTGGCGGATTTGAGCTTAGTTACGTCAAACATAATGTGAATAAAATGGTACAGAATTATTTGTTAAATACAGAAAGTATATGAGCATTATGTATTAAAAGTCTATAAGCCAGCAAACGGCAAATTAGCTGTAAGGTAAACGAAACCGTTTTAGCAAAATAATAATTGCAAAGAGCAATGAAAAATGGAAGGCAGCCGATCGAAACGCAATTAGAGAGACGCTAAAGGAATTCAAGTGTATCAGTGCATTATAAACCAAAGTGATTTAAAATCAGAGCAAAGTGGCTTTATTCCAAGAAAAAGACAATTTTAGTAGTTAGGTAAAGACGTGACATCAAAACTGTAGTCCATAAGGTTAAACATGTTATCAATTCTAATTTCCTTTATAAAAATTGAAAATCTAGTTGCTAAGTGACCTGACTGTCATTTTTTATTAATGACAAAACAGGCTTGTAAAATTTGTGTTGGGGCGAGATTGAGCTCCTCATATAAAAAAATAAATAAAAAGTCTATTTTTGATACCATTTGTATGTAAAGTTATTCATCAGTGTGCAGGGCATCTGTGGGTATAATTTACCAGGTGTTAAAAGAGCCAAGTGAAGCAGATTATATGTATTTAGTGACCTTATCACAACCGAACGAACAGCAGGCGGCGGCGGCGGAATGCAAATGAGCGATTGCGGCGGGGCCAGTGCCACCGCCGGCGAGAATGTGGGCGGAGAAGGAAGGAGAGGGAAGCAAGTGCGGCGCTTTACTAAATGGCGGGGCGGTGCAAAAAAGTCAAAAACAAAGAATTTTTGCTTTGCGATTTATGTATGAGTGATTGGGCTGTTTGAGTTTGTTCGGCAGCCATGAGTTGGAGAGCCGTAAAATTCTATGTAAAGAGCCGCATGCGGCTCGCGAGCCGCGGTCTACCGACCCCTGTTCTAGGCCCACCAGTTTAGGGTATAAACGCTAGCCGGGAGCTGCTATAACTGGTAAGCCGCATACAGCAAGGAATCAGCCTTACGCAACATGACCCCCGATGCAGAAGCAGAAGCGATGCAGAAAATAGCAGGTGTTTGTTTCGAATTAGGACAGGAAACTGGACTCCAAGTTTAGAATCATCCGGTGAAAATTGTTAATCCCAAGTGCAATTTGTAAATTCCAGGTGAAAGCTAAAGACATGCAAATAATACGAGGATAACAAAAAGAAAAACTCATTGTACCTGAATCAAATTATCAGCTTTCAAACACAATCGTCGTGGCGTAATTAGCACGAGAAAAATCCTCGCAAGCAAGTGGCTTGTTTGAGGTACGAAAATATAATGCCTCCGCGTGCGGACAATCGAAGCGAGGACTGCTGCAAGCTGGGCTTTAGAGATAAGCCAGCAAATGTTTGTGGGGCTTTCCAGAATCGGTACGAAATGAGCAAACTAATAAATTAAAATAATTCAAAATACAATTTGATTATTATTCTAAAACAATATACAGGTTAGTCCTGAAGTAATAGGTATATGGAGAAAACATTCGAGCAAAGCCGAAAAATGGTCTCAAGTTTCTCTTCAATATCTGCTGAACATGGAAAGTGAAAGAAGGCAAAATAGCAAAATAAGCAATGATGTGGGAAGACAGTTTAACGTGAAACTCAATACAGTGAAAAAAATTTACACAAAACATTTACAAACTGGGAAAATACCGGGTGCTGACTTGCGCGTCGCACCATAGGAATTTGCATAGTAAATTCTTTATGTTCAATTATTTGCTCCCCTAATTATTTTAGAGCTAAATTGTAAATACATTTTTTGTAGAGAAAAAAAATACTGCATCTATTCATACTATTGCTAACAATTTTTCATTTCCAGAACCGAAGAAATGCAAAAAATCAAACTAGCATTTTACAAAAATCAGTGATGCCATGGAATTATTGAAACAAGCCAGTGCCAACGCAAGTGCGTGCGGGGCGATCATCCAGTCACTGCCGTCAAAATATTGAATTTATTATCGCTTTTCTTGTTTTGATGTAAGTTCTGAACCTCATTATTACACCTACAATTATTTAATATGGTGCCTGTAGTCTTAAACTTAAAATAAATCAGTCTTTTAATGGTTGTACTGTTTGGAATTTGCCGATACGGATATTTTACAATAAACAAGGAGCTTAGTTAACGAACGTCCACCATACTCGTAAAACCATTTTTGTAATGGAGAAGGTCTAGGTACCTTAGAGACATTAAGCTGAACATAATTAATAATGAAACATCAATGACAAACAAACAAACAACACATATTGTCGCTCCGCACGCGTTTGCGTTGGCAATTTAGCTGGCCATAGACACACGTTTAAAACCGCCACGAATGTAGTACATCCGTGCCGCTTTTGAACGTGTGCATATGCGCAGCCATAAGGTGGGCATAGACACGCGTTCAAAACTTCCACGAAAAACTACATTCGTGGCGGTTTTAAACGTGTGTCTATGGCCAGCTAATTGGCTTGTTTCAATAATTCCATGGCATCACTGATTTTTGTGAAAATGCTAGTTTGTTTTATGCATTCCTTCAGTTCCTGAAAATGAAAAATTGTTAGCAACAGTATGAATGGATGCAGTATTTTTTTCTCTACAAAAAATGTATTTACACTTTAGCTCTAAAATAATTAGGGGAGCAAATAATTGAACATAAAGAATTTACTATGCAAATTCCTATGGTGCGTCGCGCAAGTTAGCACCCGGTATATAAACTATCAGTAGGTCATCGATTGCAGGTGTTAAAGACTGCTCAAAAAGAACATATTTGAAATTGGATCGAGCAAGATTGGATATTAACATTTCGTTCCGTATGATTAACTGAATGGTCAGGTTTTCCAATTTCAATTTCGACAATTAACCGGGCACTGAAGGAGTTTCACTATTCAATGAAAAAAGTAACTTGCATACCAGAAAGAAGAAATGCACCAGAAGTAATAGAAAATCACTTTGAGTATGCTATGCAGTATAACCGGATAATGATCGAGAGAGAAATAATATTTTTTATGGGTGGATTTGGAGTGTAAGGCTACTCAAGAGTGTCTTCTGGTACATCCGTTAGAAATATACTAGGGCATTTATGGAAAGTTCAGATAATAGGTCGGAATTATTCTATTGCAGCAGCAATGAATATATATTTGTTGTATTTATTTCAAATACAAGATGTACTCTATAATGTAGATCATTTTTCGGAATATCTAGTTACATTAATTTATCATCTGCATAACGATGGTATCAAAGTAGATTTTTTTATGATGGATAATGTGCCTTTTCATAGAAGTGCCGAGGTGTTAAATCTCATTGAAAATTATGGACTTACTTACTTAATCCTGTTGTCTTTCTACGTTTTCAGGTGAGGTGAATCCAATACTTCCTTTATCGTAAAAGGAAGTAAAAATACAACTGAAGAAATTGTGAGGCAGTCTACGAAGTATATAATAGCAACCAACGCTTACAAAGGTCACAAGTGAGGAAGAAATTCTTGCTTTACTTGAACTTTTATAATTGAGTTGAGTGTATATACGAATGTAGGGTTTGTTTGTAAGCTTAGCTGATAATGCAATATAATATATGTCTAATAAATAAAGGATTTTTACAGTGGTCACAGTCTTCCTTCTCTCAACCTTCCTCTCCAATCTTCTAGGTTGTTCCATTCACCCTCGGTTCTCCATTGCTTCATCTACTTCATTGCTCCATGATCTCCGTGGCCTTCCTTGTTCCATCTTCCCATGGGACTCCATTCTGTCATCTTTTTTATCCATCTGTGCTCTTCCACCCTTCTAACATGTCCGTACCACAACAATCATTTTTCTTCTATGTATGTGTTGGCGTCTTTTTCCCTTTCCATGTTTCTCCGTATCTCTTCATTCGACACTCTATCCAAGCTGGTTAGCCTGCAGCATCTCCTCCAAAACTCCATTTCCGTTGCTGCTATCTTTCCTTTGTTTTTCTTGTTGATAACCCATACTTCTGCCCCGTAGGTCATTATACTCTGTAGTCTGTACCATTGTATTGTATATTCGGATTTTGGTTTTCTTGGTTATATCTCTATCCTATAAAATTGAATTAAGTTGCCTTATACAAGTTCTAGTTAGCGCCAGTCTGCTTTTAATTTCTTCCTTTGTTGTTGCCTCTTTTGTCACTGTAAACCCCAAGTATTTGAATTTTCCTGTTCCTTTAATTTCTAAGTTTTCTTCTATTTCTGAATCTTTACTATTTTCTTCTACTGTCGCTAGATATTCTGTTTTCCAAAGTTAATTTCTAATCCGACTTTAGTATACTCTTCTTTAAGCTTTCGTACCATGTAACTCAGATCCTTCTCATCTTGTGCTATCACAACCTGGTCATCTGCGAAGCTTAATGTATAAATATGGTCATCTCTGACGGGTACTCCCATCCCTTCGCATTTTCTTTTCCAGTTACATAGCGCGTGTTCTATAAATAAATAATGTGGGTGACGTTGAACACCCTTGCAGCAGTTCCTTTGTTGTCTCAAAGTTATTAGTAAATTTCCTTCCGATTTTTACCGCTGTGCTGTTGTTTTTATATGTTTTTTACTGCTTTGATTAGCGTTTGGGGTATTACAATCTCCGACATGAACTTCCAGAGTTCTTTTCGTGGTACTGTATCATATGCTTTTTTTTTAGATCAATGAATGCCATGTATATTGGTTTGTTTTTTGCCTTCTTCTTCTCTAATAATTGCTGTATTGTGTAAATATGGTTAATGGTTGATCTTCCTGTTGTAAACTCTGCCTGTTCCTCGCTAATTCTTCCTTGTATATGATTTTCTATCTTATTCCGTATTAATTTTCCATATATTCTTCCCATCGTTGCTATCACACTTATACCTCTATAGTTTTTGCATTTTTTACGGTCTCCTTTCTTATAAATTGATGTTATACATGACTGCTTCCATTGGTATTTTTTGTCCATCAATTACTTCTTGAACTATTCTCTGCATGATTCGAAATAATTTGTTTGTACCGTATTTTATTAGCTCCGGTTACTTTCCGCCCAGTCCCGCAGCTTTACCATTTTTTATTGTTCCGATGTTTTTTTAATGTCTTCCCTTGACACTTCAATCAGGCCTTCTTCTACTTCTCCCTCTTCTGGAGTATCGTCCTTTCCCTCTTCTTCCGTTTCTATTAAACATTGTCTTTTTTTCGTCAATAATTCCTTATAGTAATTTTTCCATTCTTTCTCTATGATGTATGTTATGTGGGCTTGTTCTCTTCTGTTTCATTTCAGTGTTTTTATTGTTCTCCACGGCTCGGAGCTTCTGTTCCTCCTATATACTGTTCTATATTTTTACATGCTCCATTCCACTGTTCATTTTTTCCTGTTACTATTAGTCCTTTAACTTCTCAATTTTTTTCTCTATAGTTTTGTAGCTCTACCTCTGATTTTGTACTCAACCATTTTCCGTACAATTTTTTCTTTTCTCTAATAGCATTCATCGTTTCTTGATTTAGTTTCCGTTCATATTTCTTTTCATATCTTTCCTTTACGCCAAATGCTTGATTCGTTGCTTCCTTTAAGCACTTTTTTATGTGTTCGTATGTTCCCTCTGCACTTTCGAATCCAAACTCGATTAATTTCATATTTAGCTTATTTTGGTACAGTTCTTTTATGGTTTCATCCTGTACGAGATCTAATTTATATTCAATTACTTTTTCTACTTCAATATCTGTTTCTATCGTCTTATGCTTTTCTATTCTACCTTTCTTTCCATACCATGGCAGTTCCATCTTCGCTATTATTAATAGTTTGTCATCCGTACCACATTCTGCGCCTCTTTTAACTCTTACATCTTTTATGTTAATGGTGGAATTTTTGTTTATAATTATGTAGTCGATAATTGATTTTAATTTTTTTTTTATTTTAAATTATGCAATATATGCTTCAGTATTCGGTAGTCTTTATTTTATTTTACACATACCTATCAGCATTTAATAAATAAATGGTGTCATATGTGACACCATGTTACCATTTGTGCTAAAAAAATAACGTTACTATTGTAGACTTAAAATATGGAAAATTTCTCAAACATCTGGAAATGTGTTTATCTATGCTTTGACATTACCACCGATTTGAGTTGAAAAATTTACAAGGAAGTTTACCTTTTCATTTTTGAAACTGATTGATCCTACTTTGACTATATTATATTGGCCCAGATTGCCTCATACTTATTCTGTAATTCCCCAAAATATGTCAACTCAACAGTTTTTAAATATAGAAAATGATTAATGGTATTTTCACTGTGGTTTAGTTGAATTTTGCTTTCATGTAGACTGCTGGAGTTATTGTGTTCTGTGAAGACAGTGAACTGTTGCTTTTTAAAATGCCAAAGCAGAAATCCTCTGGAAGTATTTTCGTGAAATTAAAAAAAAAACAAGATCACAGTGGTTTCTAAATTCTGCAATGTTGCGTATTACAAAATCCAACAAGCATGTTCAAACATATTGTGAAACAGTGTAAAAAGTGACCCAATGAAATTAAGCAGCAGTTTAAAGGGAAATATCCTAGTGATGGTCGCAATGACCAAGCTTTATTACATACAACATGCATCTGCACAGCTGGTGGTACCAAAATCTCAGATTTCATCTACTTATAAAATAACTTCTTCACCTGTATTGCTTTCTACGGGCCTTTCGCAGCATTCGAGTATGTCATCTGCTTCATTTTTATCATCTTTTGTTGAACAAATAGTGGACAATGAAGAAAAGGTAGGTTTAATAACTAGTTTAGTAGTAGTATAGTATTGTATTATATTATCGATAACCTCATTTTACCTTGCGGTATAGAGGCTGAGATACGCTTGCATCTAGCGGTAAAATGCTCAACTTGCCCCGGATTCGGGATACAAAGTTGGAGCGCACCTTTTGTGTTTGCGCAGCAACCATTATGTGAGCTGTGAGGTCATGGTGAAGTGTTGACCTTGTTACTCCATCTCTTAGATCTGTGGTTTTGAGTAGAGCACAGTTGATTTGGTGCCGAACTGTGAATGGTCTCACCGAGCCCGATTCTAATCGCCAAGGCTGCGGAAAATTTTCGACCCTGTGGGATTCAGGACGAGGACTTGCTTAATGCAAACCTAGCACCTACTTAACTGCGCTACGTGGCGTCTCTAAAGTAGTAGTATAGTTTGGTAGTTAAAACAAAAGTTGAAATATGAAAGGGGTTACAGCTATTTTTACCCAAATGCAGAAAATCTATCAGTTTTTGTTTTTATAGAACAAATTAGATGAATTGTTGCCATTGTTGGCTAGAGCTATATACAGGGTGTCTTAAAAAGAATGGGAGACCAACTGGTAATAGATTCCTTACGTTATAATAAACTGATTAAACCTAATATAGGTACTTTAGTACAAAGTCCCTTCAATAAGAAGTTATAGGGCCCTAAAGTTCATTTTTTTAATGTTAATTTTCACATATGTCAAAAATATCTTCCAACTTTGGTACACATGCTTACTATTATGTACTGCACTGATCGAAAATTTTTGTAAACTAGACTTGACTGTAAGAGGTAAACTAAATTAAAGTTCCAACAATAATGCCCAACTTATTTAACAAAATGTAATAAATGAGTAATAGATAACTAAATAAATACAGTAACTAAATAAATAAATACATACCAAATAAAAATGTTATTAGTAACATAAATAAAATCATTACCATAAATAGAATTCAACATAAACAAAAATTATTAACATAAACTCTTTTTTAACCTCTGCTTAAAGATATGTACATTTCTTGCGCTTTTAATAAAATCGTCCAGTTCATTATACATTATCAGCCCCTTTACAAAAACAGTTCTAAACGCCCCCTCCGATTTCACCGTATTTATAAAAAAATTGTCCCGATTTCTAGTCAAATGATCATGTACAGTCGTATGCAAATAAATCTGGGACAGTGTTTTTTTCACATGCAGATTCAGTTAAGAATTCAAGAATATCTCCATGGATTTCCTGCTATCAGAAAGAGTTACATTAAACTTTAACGGGTACTGAAACCCGTAACTCTCTCTGATAAGAGGAAATCCATGGAAATATTCTTCAAATTCTTAACTGAATCTGCATGTGAAAAAAGCACTGTCCCAGATTTATTTGCACTTGCACACGACTGTACATTCACACACTGAATATTCAAATGGTTGAAATAGTCCGGTAACAGCCCACTCTTCAGCTTGTATAAGAAGATCATACAATGATATTCAGCTAATTTTTGTACACTGAGCCAGTCAAAATATTGTAGCATGTCCTTTACTGGAGTATATCGATCACACTTGAGGATACTTCTCATACCCCAGCTTTGTAGTTTCTGTAGCCTTGCAATTGCTGTTTTGTTTAAACTAAACAAAACTGTTCCACAGTAAAAAAAGTATGGCAACACTAAAGTATTATACACTATTTTTCTAGTATGTATTGACAGATATTTCAATCTGCTTAATAACCCCAGTCTTCTGCCTATCTTCTTACAAATGTAATCTGTGTGTTCATTGAAGTTCAATCTGCTGTCTATTACCACTCCTAGATATTTAATGGTATCTTCAAATTCTATTTCAGCGTCTCCAACTTTCACACGTATGTCATTATTCAGTAATTCCCGACATCTCATCGGGGGACCCATACTTAAACACTTAGTTTTTGAAACATTTAATTTCAATTTATTCGCCATCAACCACTTACTAATATTCAGTAAGTCAGCATTTAGTTGTCTTACAATTGTAAGAGCGTTTTTTCCTGCTATATAAATTACTGTATCATCAGCAAACATATGTATTTTACAATACTGTAATACATTAACTACCGGGTGGCCATAAATATCTGATATCACATTACCTTTGGAATCAACACCGCTTTATTAAAGTGATGAATTCAACTAAACTAAATGTCATTAATGTCATCACAACTAACATTTCTATCTGTCAAAAATTATTTCAGATTGCAATAAGTAATGGAGTTAGAACAGGAGATTTTTATAATAGAGTCGTACCTAAACTGCAGAATCCAGGGCACATTCCCCTCCTCTTATTGCATTTTATTACATTTCATAGGTACCAATACTTATCGTAATTTAAATATAATGCTAACCAACATTTATAAGTAGCTAATTCCATGGCTACCGGGATCTCAGATATTTATGGCCACCCGGTATATCATTTACATACAGTGCAAACAATAGTGGTCCCAGGATGCTCCCCTGTGGTACTCCAGAAGTTACTTCAATTTCACTTGATTTTATTCCATCATACACCACAACTTGTCTTCTGTTTGATAAATAGCTTGAAAGCCATTTTAATACTGTATCACGGAATCCATATTTTTTAAGTTTTATTATAAGTTTGTGTACATCGACAGTTTCAAAGGCACGTTTTAGATCCAAAAACACTGCAACCACCAAATCTTTACCCATCTTCCAGTCGTTCACCACACACAGCAGCGCTGTTTCACAGTTGTGGTTTGTTCTAAAACCTGACTGATATTTAGTTAAAATATTATTGTCAGTCACATGTTGTAAACACTGCCGATATACTGCTTTTTCCAGGATTTTTTCAATAGTCGGTAACATATTCACAGGTCTAAATTCTTCACATTTATTGGTTTTTTGCACTTTTCGTATTGGAATAACTGTAGCAATTTTAAATGCTTGAGGTACCTCACCAGTCTCCATAGATGTATTCACCAGATTTACAATAGGCGCCCACATTTCTTCAAAGAACTGCCTAATAAAACTAATTTGTATATTATCAGGACTGCTTTTATCTTTCATTACAATGAGTAACTCCTGTAGAGTAACTTTATCCAATAACGTGAAACTACTAAAGATTTGTCCTACTTCTGGTATGGTAATATCCATGACACAATCAGGTATTGAACTAAAATAATAAAAATCCATGGCTTCTGGATTTCAAACTTGTCCTAGTTTTTTTTTTAGCAATAGTACTTTACCTACCTCTAAATAGTATATTGTACAACAAGTTGAGAAAAGTGTTGTTTTTCCGTGCAAGACGCGAGTTTTTTAATCAAACCGTGTTGCTCATGCTATTTTTTCACGTACTGTACCTACAAATTTCGATATAAAAATATCAAAAATCATGTGAAAGGTTGTGCAAAAATTAAAATAGTAGATACTTATTTATCATAGTAACAATAAGCATGGTTATGCTATACAGTGAATTTATTTTAATGCGTAATATATAATTCCCATTTCCATGAGGACTTGATTTTTACTATTGGTTTCTAAGGGTACGCCACGCCATGTGTAAATACGTTTATTTTAAAATGCAATATATTATTTATTATTTTCATTAACGGGAAGACCCTTTTTAACAAAATATACAAGTTAAATTAAATTATAACCTAATACAATTAGACAAACTAAATTAACCTAATAAAATCCCAATCAAAAATTTTCAAATTTAAATCTGAGAACAGATGATTTAAACTTGCTGAAGGAAGCGTCAAACAAATCAATATACGCGTAATAGATATTTACTTCCAGACACATCTTAGAAATAGCAGAATAATAACTATAATTAGTTTTATGCAATGGTACAAACAAAATATTAGTATTTCTTAGTGTACAATAGGGTTACCAACATTGAGTCGATGCTGACCCGAAGAATATAATTTTAGGGGAGGAAAACTAGGGATAAAATTAATAAATACGATCAAGATGAAACAGTTTTTTACAATATAAAGGTATGATTCCAAAATTGATTTTTTCACTACCTTCTTTGTAAATGATCCCTACACTGTCAAGTTTGAGGGATGTAGGCTACATTTACAAAAATTGTTACAGTTTCCATGACAATGTACTTACTTCCCTAGAGAAGTGAATTACTTACATCCCGCATGTATTACAACTGATAAGATGCCATGTCTGCCACTTGGTTAACACGAAAAAAACCATTGTCGTTCGTACTATTATCCATTTTTAATCAGAATACAAGCAGAAAGATCACAAAACAGCATTTGCAATCGTATTCACGCATTTTTTCCAATAATTTTTCACAGTGCGTTTATAACTGTCAAACAAAACGTCACAGCGCTATAAGGCTACCATAATTTAGCAAATGTCATAATTTTACGTCAGGTTATTACCTACCATTTACTTTACAAAAGGAAATATTGGTAGTGAAAAAAATTATGTACTTTACACAGGATGTAGGTAAGATTTACACTACCTCGAACCTTGCTACCCTCGTTCGCTTTGCTCACTCAGGCATCAAACGGTCCTCGGTAGTGTAAATCTTACCTACATCCCTTGTAAAGTAATATACTATTTATATTTTTTAAGTAGTGTATGAAATGCGTGGATTCATTAAATTAAAACAAGACGTCTCGTTCGCAATATTTCAATAATTATTTGCCCTTTGTATCCCTTGGCTAGCTCAATAAACGTGAAACTCTCTTAATATCTCAGTTAGTGGTTTATGAAAAATCACCATCTGCCGGAATAGGAATCTGATTCCCTCTTGTAGTGTTGGTCGCACTAAAATCTAACTTTAAACAATGCACAAGAACAGCCGATTTGTTTACTGTATTTATTGATTTCAAGACACAAATAAAAACACATAAGACAAAATAGAATTAAATTGTCAACCAACCTACGTGCGATATAGCTTAAGGCTACTTGCAGGCATTAAATTAATTGTTTTTTAAAAGAACGCAAATGTCAAAATGTCCACCAAATATGCCTGAGGCTGATACTTATTTGAGTCCGGCTCTGTTGAAATTCACATGCAAGCTACACACATATTATTCGCAGATAAAACACATTTCCTTCGTTTTGAAAAAGGTAGCAGTCAAACGCAAACTTATCACGGTGACATCAAAACATGGGAACTGGCTGCTGCATACCTTTGGAAACGGCACGTTTCGATTGCATCACCCGCTGCTGGTGCACATGATACTGGGAACCCCCGATTGCTTGCAGCCATTGTAAGCACAGCTGAGTTAGCACAACGGGTGTACTTACATGTACACTCGGAACATGCGTTTTAGGAATTTACAAACGCGGGATCGCTACACTTTAATACTGTTTGCAGTAAACGTTGGCTACCAGGCTCTTTCAGGTCGCTTCGAATGATCTTATACCAACCTGGGCGAATTCAGGTACTATACTTTCGAATCGAACAAATCCATGCAGCTCTTAAAAGTCTTTGGCGTATTATTTGTTAAATTTGTATGAGTTGAGAATGCCCGCATCCCGTGTACATCGTGTGTTTCTTGCTGCAATCACGAAAACCGAAATTCACATTACACGTTCAGCGTAGAGCCGGCTTTGTGAACATTTGGTTAAATAAAATAAAATACTATATCTAATAATAAAATATAAGAAATACAACGTGGCTTCTATATTTAAGCATGAAAATAAACGTTATCGGTGAGGGATCCAGCTGGCCCGCTACACATAGCATAATTCTTGGCCTTTGTAAATCAGGAATTAATGAACAAAACTACTTTTTAAATTCCATAAAATAAAACTTTTAAAATCTTAGAAGTTACGTAGACTATTATGAAACTACGTTTTTCTGAAAAAAAAAATTAAAATATTATTTCCTACAATCATCGTTTTTGTCTCTTTGGGCACTTTATACCAATGATTTCTGCTGTGGAGCTTTTACATAGGAGTAATTATGTATGTATGAACCTTTACTTAGCCCGAAGAATTCTACTGAAAACCCGAAGCCCGAAGAATGATTGCCAGACCCGAAGTCTTTGGGTCAAAATGACAGTGTTGGCAACCCTAGTGTACGAGCAGGTACATGTAACTTAATACTACACAAAATTTGAGGACAGTCAACAAAGAGTTTAAAATTTTGTAAATTAAACACAAATCAAAAGTAATTCTTCGAACTCTTAAGAGTTTCCATATTTAAACAATTTAGAATGTCATCATAATTAGGGTTTCCAGTCCCGGGATTCTACCACAAAAACTGAGTCCCGGGACCACAGCCAGCACAGGCGAAGTCCCGGGTTCATGTCAACATGCGTGCGTATACTCGATATCAGAGAATTAGGACGGGTATTCACCGGCGTCCGGCGTATTACTCATGCCTCTTGTACATTCTGCATTATTTGCGTTTTGCGTAGGCAGGAGAGTTATTGTTTTCGGTAGGTTAGAATTAAACCTGTGTGTTGTTTCAGCCACATTTGCATATCTTCTTCTATATATGTATTTTTTGTTGGATTTAGATATGTGCGAAGAAGCTGAATAATTTTTTTTTGGGTTTTAAGTGTGTTTGTTATTTGTCTGCTAAAGCGTTACAATTAGAATGAATTCCGATTCGCAACCTACCTTCATTCTACATTTAAAAAAATAACGATTTGAAGTCACTATGGCAAGAGTTTTATATATTGAAGATAAACCATTGGTGAAATGTAAAGTGGGTTCCTACAAAATTATCATAATCAGAGGCAGCTTGACGAAAGGATTACACAAGCACTTTGCAGTTCAAACAAAAGCAAAAGCGACAGACATTTTTAGTACCAGAAGAAAGCAATGAAGTTGTAAACGAGCCCCAACGCAAATTATCAGCACAGAAATACTTTATTTAACTTAAAACAGATGTTTTTCTTTGGAAATTTCATTCGGAAATTTCACCTGAACACTCTTTCTCTTTCGGGACCATTTTCGGGATCTTCGGGACTAGTCCCGGGACCTGAAATTTAGCTCGTAAGTCCCGAAAACACTTTTGGTCCCGGGACTTGGAAACCCTAATCATAATTTAAAAGCTTTGAAAGTTACAAATCAACAAAACCTATTTTGAATACGTTCAATGCTATTAATATACACTAAATAATTAAGCATCCAAATTACCGAACAGTATTCGAGGTGTGGGCAAACTAACGATATATATAGGATCCTAAAAGTAACAATATTTTGGAAATCAACAGAAAATCTCTTAATAAGAGCTAACATATGGTTAGCCTTAAATATAATTTCTTTAATGTGCGTTACAAAAGTGAGTGACTTATCTAGCGTAACACCAAGATCACGTACTTCAAAAACTATCGGAAGCACATGGTTATTCAATGTATAAGAACCCGTGATTGGTTTGTTGTGGCGATAGAACTTCATACAGAAACATTTAGTAAAATTTAACTCCAGGTCGTTTAGATTACACCATGTAACGAAGTTACAAAGTTCATTTTGTAATAACTGGACATCTAAAGGCGATCTGACAGTCAAATAAATCTTGATATCATCCGTAAATAATAAAAAGGTACATAAATTAAAAACACTGTTTATATCATTGATGAATAGCACAAAAAGAAGAGGTCCAAGATGTGATCCCTGCGGCACACCCGAAGACACCTTAATTTCCGAAGATACATAGTTTTTAATTTCAACAAACTGGCAACTATTTGTTAGATAACTCACTATCCATTCAAGCAGATTTCCAATAACTCCATATGCTTCCAATTTCGATATTAGTAGACAATGATTAACACGGTCAAATGCCTTAGAAAAATCGCCACATATGGAATGAACCTGACATCCAAACTCAAAAGCTCGTGAAATGTAATTCTCGTATACCAGCAAATTTGTTGCAGTAGATCTACCCTTGCAGAAACCATGCTGTTCGCCAATTATCAGATGTTTTTCATTAGGCGTTTACGAAAATTATACCGGTAGATACCGCTCGCACCAATCGCGTTTGATAATGTTACCGGTTACACCGGCCCTGCGTTCGAAAATTATACCGATATACCGAACTCGTCTACCGGGTACATGAATTATAAACCGAGAGATTACGTCGGTAGATCAAACATGTGTCCAACATAACCTAAAAAACACGAATTGTTTACATTTGATCGCACTCGCTTTTTGTATTTAAGGTTTATTACTATAATGAATCTATCTTGAAGAAAATGCAGTAGGACAGTGTTCGGTATGCGGACTTCAAGGCGACTATGAAGAAATTCAGCGTCACTTTGAAGAAACGCACATTAGTTATATGCAGGAGAAAGTGAAAATGTTTGTAATATTGAAGAAAATGAAGAAGGTAGGTAATCAATTGCTTTTAATTTAAACACAGCAGTTTCAGTTTTTATCTCTGCTTCTGTTGTAGATGAGGAAGAGATTGGATATGTGAATAATCCTTGTTCAGAAAATGTAAGAAAGTGGACTGATGCCAATATTAAATTACTGTTGTCGACTTATCAGGATCATTTGTATTTATTCAGATCAGCTAAAAAAACAAATTCAGCAGTTTGGAAGCTTGTCGCAAATGAAGTTAACAAATTGGGTTACAAATTTAGTGGATACGAATGCGATATGAAATTTAGGAATTTAAAAAAAACTTATAAACGTATCAAAGACAACAATACATCAACTGGTAGGGGTTCCAAAACATGGCCTTACTTTAATCAATTTCAAGAGATTTTTGGCAAAGATGCAGACGTGAATCCCGAACTATTGTGCCTTGCAAGTAATGATAGTGAACCAACTGCAAGTATTAGTGGTAGTGAATCAGGACCTTTAACTTTAGTCGAAACTTCAAGCCCTTCTAGCAGATCAGAGGTAGCTACTTAATAACTTAGTTAATTTAGTTATTCAAAGTATATCGGTTACAGTATGAAACACCTACTACGTCAACTTCATGGAAAAGAACTTCTGATGTTGAACCTGAATGGGCCAAGCGATTTCGAGAGGAAGCTGCAGCACGTCATGAGGAAAAAATGGAGCTATTTAAAGAATTAATCAATGTTTTAAAAAACAAATAAATATTTTTATTTCTTATAAAGCATATTAGCAATACAGTTTTTCTTATTTAGACCAGTACAATCATTATTTGAATATGGAATTTTCAACGGAACCATGCTTTCATCAAAATATGGCTCAATATCTTTATCGTCTCTCTCCATACAAATGTTGTGTAAAACACAACATGCAATAATTAGTGTTGGAATAAGCTGGGTTCTATAAATATTAACGTGTTTTAAAATCCTAAACCGACCCTTTAATAACCCAAATGATTGTTCAATAAACACACGTGTAGATGAATGTTTAAAATTATAATTTTTCTGAATTCTTGTCAAATGTCCAGTGTCTTTATACGGAGTTAATAATATTTAGTATTTTTATAAGCCGAGTCTCCTAAAATGTGGCTGTCTTGTGGGAAAAGATTATTTGGATTTTCTTCAATCCTTCTGCCTAGCGGGGAGTTATAAAATACTCGAGCATCATGTACACTGCCAGGATAACCTGCCAAATGTTTGAAATAAGCTTACATCGTGCATGAACATAATACATTTAATAAAAGCTGCATTTGATCATACCTGCAAAGACATCGGTAAACATATAATTTGTGTCACATACAGCCTGTAATATGATTGAGTGATATTTATTTCTATTGCAGTAAACCATTTGCTGCTTTAGAGGAGCACTGATCGGAATGTGCGTACCATCAATAGCACCTATAACATTCACAAAATCTTGCCTCTTTTGAAATGCTGCCATTGTTTTAACAGCCTGCACACCAACTGGCCATTTAATATAATTGCTTCATAATTGTACTAAGATTGCACAAATTTTATGCAGATAACACCATGCGGTGGACTTGGAAATGTCGAATCTTTCAGCGATAGTTCTGTAAAAATGTGTTTTCTTAAAATTGCTACAGATGAGCTATTAATAAAAATAGCAAACCTGAAAACTTCCTGATTAGCAAGCAAACATAAGACTACCAGCAATTGCTGTTCTGGTGCTTTTGTAGGTCTTCCGATTCTATTTTTGTTCTTTGGATTTAAATAGGGCCCTAACACTCCAATTAAATGTTCAAAGGTGTCTCTTCGCAACCTAAAGTGGCTTTTAAAATCTGTAAAATACGGTATAGGTACATAACATATTTTTATTTTTTAAGTTCTCAAAATAAAGCCAAAATAGTATACTTACCATCAAGACTATACATATAATCCGTTCACGACCTTTTTGGGACAGAGTTGGCTATGATTTTTTCTTTTCATGTTGGACTAACTGATTCGGTGATGTAGCGGATGCAACTTTTTTTTTCTGTCAGTGTCTGTTCGACATTTTCTTGCCACCACATTGCCAGATTTATTATTTTAATATTCGTAAGAAAATAAATGCTTTATCAAGTGTGTAAAAATAATTTTAATTTCCGTAAAAGGAAAAGTCAAAATGCCCAATATAATTTTGTTACAACAAAAAATTTCCATTAAACGATGCTACTTCCAATTTAAAAAGGACAGACCAGATCTAAAAGAACACGAGTTGATGTCGAGACTAGAGAGAGATCCGGCAACAATGTACGTATTCAGATAATATAACCTTAAACTGAAAACAACCTAACCTAACACAAAAAGTGTCGATTTCCATTAGGGAGTTTAGTTGCCACACAAAATTACTAGATGGTCATAGCCTCACCTGACCCAAAAAGATCGTGAACGGCTTATAAGAGCTACATTCACTACATAATTTTTTATTCCAATTCGTGCTTTTGGTTTTTTTTTGTAAAAAATAGTTATTAAGGACTGCTACTTCATCGTCACTGTCTAATAATTCCGAGACTATTGGTAAAACGGAGAGCAATGTTTTGTCGTCCATGACTGATAGTTGGTTATTTACGAAATTTTAGGTTATGTTTCCCAAATTTACCACAATTTGCGTTCGAAAATTTTGTGACCAGATCCATCTACCTTAAGTATCAGCTGACTAACCGGTATATACCTATAGGTATCTACCGGTATAATTTTCGTAAATGTCTATTAAGTTACTCAACTTTTGAGTGATAGTGCATTCAAAAATCATGATTATAGAAATTGGCCTATAGTTCTTAATGTTAACTTTAGCTCCACTCTTGTAAACTGGCGTAATAAAACTGGACTTCCAATACTCAGGAAAATGGCCGTCATTTAAGGACAGTTTAAAAAGTAGCCATAATGCTCTAGACAATGTAAAATTGCATTGTTTAACAAAGTAGGCTGGTATACCATCATGACCAGGTCCCTTATTAGAATTTGACATGTCTATTTGCTCATATACCTCAATTAATGATATATCCAACGACGACAGAACAGTTGGTGTTGAAAACCTATAGTCAGGTGGGACAGTAGCATTATCAGAATAGACAGACGCAAAATATTTCACAAAAAAATCAACGATCTCACCACCTCCGTCTGCTTTTTCATCGCCTACGAACATTGAGTTGGGAAGATCATTATCCTTTCTGCGATTGTTTACAAATCTCCAAAAACTGTGGCCCACCGCCACTGAACCGCGACGGCATTTGCTGAACCGCGACGGCGCTTGCCTATAAATTCTCGCCTTTCTCCTTCCGATTGTTAGTCGAGTTTCGCCTCTGACGTGGTTCACACGTTGAGTCACCGTGCTCTTCTATTCCTTCCCTTGCAAAGAAGCCCCTTACGAAAGTGGGCGAAACGTTGAGTTCTTCGATCTCAATCATGACACGGTCCAATCCCGGAAGTCGTTTGTTACTTAATGACAATGGCCGTGAAAGCCTCAGAAATCATCGACAATTATAAATTTCCGGTTTATTTATTTATTTTTTTTTTTTAAACTGTTTATTTTGACTCCAAAACAGCAAACCAGCTGGTACCGGAGCCTACATAGATACATTGAAAACACATTCCATATGTTCAAAGTATAACATAACATAAGTAAAACAAAAGTTACAAAATAAGTAAATAAATGTTTGTACCAATCTAAATATATAGGTAAGTAATGTATATAATAAATTAATTGCAGATGTTACTCGATGCAAAATAAACTCTTGATTGATTGATAAAACTATAATAGTTATTTAAATTAACAATAGAGTCTGGTAATTGGTTAAACGTTTTTATGGCACTATAAAAACTTTCGCTTATTCCCAGATTCGTTCGCGGTCGTGCTAGTTGATATTTTCTCCTGATGCGGGTACCATACTCATGACCTTCCACTCTCTTCAACTCAAATTCAGTTTTCATTAAACCACACTGTACTTTATAAATTAACTTGCATTGCTCGATTTTTAGTAAAGTTGTTAAATTTGTCAATTCATTTGTTTTATAGATTTCTTCAGTATGATGATTATAGGGGCTATTAAATATCACTCTCACTGCTTTATTTTGAACCACTTGTAGTTTTTTTAATGTTGTTGGAACAGCATTACCCCACGCAATTAAAAGATATCTCAGATGAGTTTCAATATATGCATTATACAGCATTCTTCTTGTTTTCCTGTTCAGATTTTCTGCACACCTTCTTACTGCCCCAACAAATGGAACAATTTTTTTCTTCACGTGTTCTATATGTGCATCCCAATTTAAGTTGCTGTCAATTATTAATCCCAGATATTTATAACTGTCTACAAGCTTCAATGATTCGCTTTCTACTTTTATTACAGGAATATCTGTTTTTAGATTTTTCCGATTAAACTGCATGTATACCGTCTTTTTAATATTTATCTTTAACTTATTTTGTTGTAGCCATGCTGTATATTTCTTAAGATCTTCATTTATTTCTCCCTCTAACTGGCTGCTGCTAACTCCACTATATACTAACACAGTGTCATCTGCAAACATAAAGTAGCGACCTTTCAATTTCACTTGCATCAGACTTTGTACGTATAGTAAATATAGGATCGGTCCTAGTACAGACCCTTGCGGTACTCCTGTCTTCACCTGTACTTGATTACTTTGGACTCCATCTATTTCTGTACATTGCATTCTGTCAGTTAGATACGATTTCATCATTTCATAAGCTAAGCCTCTAAATCCCATCCTTTCCAATTTATGAAGTAAAATACCATGGTTAACCATATCAAATGCCTTTTGCAAATCAATATAAACTGCAATTACAATTTTTTTATTTTCCATTTCGTTATTTACATGTTTTAGGTAATCTACCACGGCACTTTGCGTACTACTTTTGGCCTGGAAGCCATATTGATGCTTATCAAATTTAACTTTCTTATTCAAATAGTCCAATACTTTCTTTTTCAGTATTTTTTCCATTATTTTTGAAAATACACTTAAAAGTGAAATAGGTCGATAGTTTGATAGTTCTCCTTCACTTCCTCCTTTGTGTATGGGGATCACCTTTGCTTTTTTCAAAACACTTGGAAAATTTCCCGAGGAAATACAGTTATTGATTATAATTATCAATTTATCCTTTATAATATCATAAACATCTTTAATGTCCTTCACAGTTAAGCCATCCATGCCAGGCGCTGAGTGGACTGCTATTTCACTTATTGCTTCTTTCAATTCTTCTTCTGTACATGAACCTAAGAATATAGTTTCGCCAGTATTTATTTCTTGGCAATTTGTATTCACATTCGCAGTTGTATTGTGTTGGTTGCCTATATTTACAAAGTAGTTATTGAACACGTCTGCCATTTCTTTTTTGTTTACTATTTCTTTTCCATTCTCTGTTATCATAATTTGTTTCTTTGTAACTTGCTTATTCTTCCTTAGGATTTGATTTAAATTATTCCATATTTTCCGTGGATCTGTCCCTGCTTTAGTTATAGCATTTTCAATATAAGTTTTCTTTAGTGTTTTTGCTTTTTTGTTTACCAATATTTTTAATTCTAATGCCAATTCCATTTATTTAGAACCTGTTACTGAACTCGAAATTGAGAAACAAGTTTTTGCAGCCGTATGGGGAGTTGCGTTGTCATGGTGCAATAAAATTCCACGCAAACCAGATCGTGGCCGATCACTAGACAATTTTTGGAAGACTTGTGGAAGGCAAACTTCTATATACCAATCAGCAGTTACAGTTTTACGATCTTCAAGAGGAATCACTGCGATTGGACCACTGTATCTCAAGAAAGCTGCAATCATCCTTTTGTTTACACTTTTACTGCGACTAACTTTTGTTGGCATATCCTCATTTTCAAACACCCAAACAGTCGACTGTTGTTTCGTTTCAGGATCATAACTATATATCCACGATTCATCGGCCGTAACGATATTAAATACCTGCTAGAAGATCCTCCATCGAACTTTTCTAACATAAACCTGCACCAGTTTACCCGTGCTTGTTTTTGTTCTTTGGTTAGCAAATGCGGAATCCACCGATTTGCCAGCTTCCTTATGCCCAGATGTTTATGTAAGATGGTATCTACTGCAGATGATCCAATCCCTAGTTCTTCTTGAAGGTCTCTATGGCTGATATTCCGATTTTCCTTAATCAGCTTTTCGGCAGTGATACCGTTTTCAGCACAAACAGCGACTGTTGGTCGTTCAGGTCTTGGTTCATCTTCTAACGTACACCTTCCACGTTTAAATTTACGGAACCAGTAACTAATTGAAGATAATGAAGGACTACTGTCGCTAAAAGCTGCCACTAAATTTTGATGACTTTGGTCATACGTTAAACCTCATTTATAATCGTAGAACATCATAGCCCGAAAAGCACTTCCATACTGCTTAGTGGAAATCAAACGAATTATAACAATCAAAAATTTATATCTCTATAACCTTTAACTTCAATCTGGTAAAATTGCAGCTGGAAACTGTCAAAAGAATGGGCTTACAATTAATGCAAAATTTTTTGTTTTTGCCTGCGTCCATGGCCTGCTACTAACAATATACAGAGCAGCCCTCGTATCAAAGAACGACTAATTAATTTTTTTAATAAACTTGATTTACTATCACCTAACCAATAAGAATTTTGCGATAACATTGGTACGAATGACGCTATTTATGAAATAACAAAGAACTTATATGAACATTCAGATAACAATAAGAAAACGATAGCAGTCTTTCTGGATCTTGCAAAGGCGTTTGATACTATTTGTCACGGTACTCTCTGCTTCAAATTGGAAAATATTGGAATTAGAGGCCCAGCAAATAATTTAATTATATCATATCTATCAAATAGAAAACAAATAACTACTGTCAATGGTGAACAAAGTCATTAATTGGATTTTGACATTGACAATCCGGGACTATAGTGAATAGTTTATATCCAAAATCATCTGATTAGACGGTATAAGGCGTTAAAAGTATTTTGAAACCCAAAATAATTTTAACATAAAAAGGGTACGTTGTGATTGGATTTTATCATTTTTGGCCTTCATCAGTAAGTTGTAAGTGTATTGAACAAAAATCTCGCAATACAAATTTGGTGACAACTTTTTAGAGCCTACGCTAAAAACTTTCAATTTTTTTCCAAAAGGATATTTTCTTTGGAAATATTTTTTGTATTGTTGTAATTTTTGATAACTTTCAACTTGACAACTTTTGCTGAACTGGTGTACTGAAAATAAACTAGCGTTAAATATAGAGAAAT
>CALNHX010002151.1:0-165275 GCA_940337035.1 Agriotes lineatus | reverse complement strand
AGTAGGTCGCGCATTAAACTAATCCCTATTAGAGTAACTGTATAATAGGAGAGTAGAGCAAACGATGACATTTAGGGATCCATACTGTGAAGTTAGTCATAATGTTCATAGTCGACTAAATCAATTTAGTATTGTGGATTCGTGTTTGAGCTTGAGTGTTTATTTGATTATAGTTCTATTGAGATGAAATAATCGACATTTTGAATAGTTGAAATAATAATGTAGTTACAGATTTATTACTTATTTAAATGCTTGTTTTGTTAAGATATCTTAGTATTATGTATATCGTAATTCCCGCCAAAGAACATGTGTATTTTGACACTGGGATTGCATTGCAAACAGAACCGAAATGGATAATATAAGAAAGGACGAACTTCCAAAGCAGCAAGTTATTTATTGCCAAATAAAAAACTACACTTAATTACATGCTTAGATAAATTAGGTTTAATATTATTAGTTATTTAATTTTGAGGGCTGAAGACCTATATTGGTAGCTTGTTCAACAATTTTAAATAAATGTCAGCCAATACAGCTCCATTACTGCTATCTGCTGTGAAATAATAGACAACGGTTTGTTTCAATCTGCTTGAAATACCCCCTAAATGCAATATAAAATTAAAATTAAAATTAAGCTTACTGTAGTTTTTCCACCTGGCATGAATGCTAAAGCCTTGGAAGCTAAACTATTCTCATGATTTGGTAGTGTTACTTTTTTAATTCTATCTCATCTAAAGTTAGTATACAATCTTTTAAATTTGGTGTTTCAATTAGAATTAGTATATTATGCTACGAGTTTTATAAGAAGCTACAAAATGCCTTATAAACGAGGTATCATACAGTATTTTATCTACTTTGCCACTTTTTTAAGCAAAAAAATTAAAATTTTTAGTATTTTTATTATAGCATCGCTTTGTGTCTAGCCTCAGTACAAACGCAAATTAGATAAAGTCTGTTAAAATGCTGGACTGAAAATTTAAATGACGGAGATGAAAATTTAGAGTGCGAATAGATGGAAAAGGTAGATCCCTTAGATCATTGTACCTAGTTGTGCCACAGGAAAATGTTAATCCTAAAGACTTTTCCAAAGTTGCATTCGAACAATTGTAAAAATTTTTGGTTTGATTGTTAAAGATTGAATCTGATCATCAGCATTTTCTTTAATAAATAAATGTTTCGGTTTGCTTTATTTAAAAGTTGGGTTAATTTCTTATTATTTTTTCGTAATTTAGAATGCTGAACTAATAGAGAGTCGTAGCTACTTCTTTTTGTAACAAGGTTCAGGTTCAGGTGGTGAAATTTCTACATGATTTTCAGTATTTGGATTTTACTTAACTGTGTTGGTCTTTCTTAGTATTTTATGATCACTTTTTGCAACTTCCCATTGATTTGTTGTTCACATATTCTTAGCCTTTTACAGCCGTAATCTTGTCGCCCAATATTTCTCAACCAAAGTTTTTCCTCTCTAGATTATTTGGGATACTAAGTAAATAAAATCCATTTTCAAAACGTCTTTTACACTCACACACAGAACAGCCGGGTCATAACAAAATGAAATTCTTTATGTTTCACTTTCGAAAATTGAGTTTTGAATAATTTTGACAAATTTAATGTCACTCTCTGATTTCAAAAATCCAAAGCCCGCCGCGTACTTTTGAGCTCCAATGGGATCTTACGTTCCAGAATGGGATCCAACCAATCAAATACTCTTACCGCGTTTGCTCTACTCTCCTATTATACAGTTACTCTAATCCCTATCAGAGCCAGTAGATATAGAGAGTACCGCCACGTCCGCCATGTTTATTCCTCTGACATATGCGTCACTTTGAGGTTTGTAACACAATTCCGTCAACGTGACGTTTGTTGGCAATCCAAAACTTTACTTAAAATTGGCAAGACTGTAAGTCTATTTCAAATTCGAGGTTAGCAGGTTAGTTTTTGCGTCAGTTTTGACACAAACTGGAGCAAAACATAACCTGCTAACCTCGAATTTGACATAGACTTACAGTCTTGCCAATTTCAAGTAAAATTTTAGACATACCTGAATCAGTCATTGCTGGTGGAAAAAAAAAATGGCGGCGATAGCGGCATTTTCACGGATCAAAGAATGGCGGTACTCTCCTATATCTACTGGCTCTGATAGGGATCAGAGCCAGTAGATATATGAGAGTACCGCCATTCTTTGATCCCTGAAAATGACGCCATTTTTGTTTCCATCAGCAATAACTGATTGAGTTATGTCTAAAATTTTGCTTGAAATTGGCTAGTAGTGCTTCGTCTCGTCGAGACGAGACCGAGACTATCCCAGTCTCGGTCTCGACGAGTCGAGACCTATAGTGGCCTCGATCTCGATCTCGGTTCAAATGCCAAGTCTCAGTCTCGGTCTCGGTCTCGGTCTCGAAAAAATTTGTAGGTCTCGGTCTCGGTATCGACGAGAGTCTTAACAAATTTTAATATGCAAAGTAAAATTTGATGTTACAACATTCGACCTTGCTTCGTATACCGATGTAGATGACGTTCTACTAATCGCAAATCTTAAAATAGAACATATTGTGTGCGAATGAGGTGATTCATTAGTCGGTACTTCCTCCAATTCGATCTTTAAATCAAGTCAGTGCAGCATTTTTAATGTATTTCTCGCGCCTGCGAATACTTGCCCTCGGTATGCAAATAGTACACATAACTGCCTTTTTTCGTATAACTTAGAATAAGTTTTTCTTTTAAGAATAAAATTTTAAAAAAAATTGAGACTCTCGAAGAGCCCGAGACCGAGACCGCTCAAGTCTCGGTCTCGGTCTCAATAATTTTAACAGTCTCGTTCTCGGTCTCGTCTCGAATTTCGAGACGAGACCGAGACGAGACCGAGACCAGTCTCGTGGAACCGAAGCACTATTGGCTAGACTGTAAGTCCATGTCAAATTTGAGGTTACGAGGTTATGTTTTGCATCAGTTTGTGTCAGAATTGACGCAAAACCTAACCTGATAACCTCAAATTTGACATAGAGTTACAGTCTTGCCAATTTCAAGCAAAATTTTGGATTGCCAACAAACGTCACGTTGACGGAATTGTGTTACAAACCTCAAAGTGACTCGTATGTCAGAGGAATAAACATGGCTGTACTCTCCTATATCTACTGGCTCTGATCACTATTACAGTGCCTTTATATAGAGTCCCTGTATATAGGTTGCTAAGAGTTGGGCAAACAACGGGATACATTTTGATTGGTTTGGATCGCTTTTTGCAAGGCATGTGTGATAAAAGTGCCGTTTTTGCATATTTTGTAACATGTTACGACTGATAGTTTCACCAATACAAATCTAAATCTTAACTAAATTGGCCGTATATTCCTAATAGTCAGTTCTAGAGATCCTAAGAATGATCAATGCTCTAAAAACTCTCCCATCAAAGGCAAGTTAGCAAGGTTGGTTCCCATAACCTCTTTGTTCGACATATGTCAAATATCTAATTTGGATAAAAAATGTATGTCAAATCAGGCTGTTTGCCCAACGCTTAGTAAACTATATACAGGATCTCTACCTTTATATAGACAGTGGCGACAATGGGGTGTCCTATTTTTGATTGGCTCCCTAGATCATGTGGTTTTAGCCGCCATGTTTAGCCAAAATCACCTGTGATACGTGTTATACCTTTGGCAGTACTTAAGTGTATTGTCAGTCTATGTCAAATTCGAGGTTAGTAGGTTATGTTTTGTTTATTATGTGACACTGACTGACGCAAATCTTAACCTGCAAATCTCGAATGTTTTCAGTACTTCCAAACGTAAAACACGTATCACGGTCGACTCTGATTACGGATTTAAATGAACACCCATTAGAAATTTGCCTAAATATGGCGGCGGGGGTGTGGATTAGTTGTATTGTCGCCACTGTCTATACGTAAGAATTTTTAACTTGGAACACACACTTGCATGTCAGTGTAATGATGTCGAGTTTTTTAAAATGGAACACAGGGAAAGCATGCTCAGGGCTGTTGTTAATGTTGTTATGGAAATGTTCAAGTAAATTATTGTCTAATGCTAATGACATGCTTATTTTATTACCTAATTATTATTATTAAAGGAAAATTCTTTGAATGTACATAAAGTTCTTTAATTTGCAATTGGATACAACTACTAAATAAACAACTACAGCAATTATTTAAGTGCGTAAATTATATTAAATTTGTTAGCTATATTTATCTATATTTTCCTTTACCTACCTTTAGGTCATCGCTATATCTCTTAGTTAACAATCGATCACTATAAGAGTATATTTGAGGCCCGTCTCTAGCATCAGTGAAGACGTCGCGGATTCTAGTTTATGATGTTGATAATTGGCGCCAACAAGTTAAACTCAAATATACTGATATAAGCCAAGAAACTTGTAACTTCACTTTCTATCAACTAATAACAATACGATTATTGAACTCCCTATCAAAATGAAAGAAAGCAATACTTGTAGCTAGTTTTATTATTACTAGAACATTTTACCAACGATCAGACAATTAGCATCTTTAATATTACAACCTAACGCAGGGTACCCCAAATAGCTGAACTTAAACCGCTCGTAAGTTTAATGGTTACACAGTTTTTATATGCAAAAATATCATCAGATTCTAGCTAAAACACTTATCTTTGTGCCGATATACTCGCAGACATTTAATACGTCCCGTTACTCCTATCACATGTCAGCTTGACAGGCCCCAACCTCGGCTGTCATTCGTTACACATCGACCCCCAAGACTGCGGTTGATTCTCCGTAGATTATCTTTCCAAGATTTTCCGCCTAATAGTTGTTGCCTGTTCACAGGCAATAAACTTCGCAATCGTTGAATTCGTGTTTCCCAAATCGCTTCACAGCTTGAATATAATATTCATTGGAAAAATGACATCCGCTTAATGATCTCCCTTACAGGAACGGTTGGCCAGTAACCCCATTCTTTACTATCACCAAACCATATTAAATGGCGAGATTGTCAGTTACACCCCACGAAAACTCTTGCCTTTTTTTAAAAACTGATATACAAATTTTCTCTCAAACAAACAAACGTTGTTTTTTTATATCCTCTCTAGCAACGAACAAAGCCAATCTGATATTAATTTTATTGCGTCACTCTCACTAGATTCCTCATTCAACACTAGTATTAATATCAAATGCTTTTGACACGTAAAAAACTCCCCCCTAACCAGAAAGGAAAAATTTCAACGAAATTTTTAACTAAATAAAAACTTTATCCTAAAAGGATACATACATATACGCTAGAGAGTCAGTAAACCATCTGTTATAAGACGTCTCTAACAATTAATCTAAAAAAAAAACCCAATACCCACACCACAAACAAGCAACTACACTGTAGAGACGGTGATGACCCCAGAAGGAACCCAGGACCAGATCAACCCCACGACAAGGATCAAGATTGTTCGTCGCTGCTGGATGTAAATGCTGCGCCGGTGAACAACCCTGTAACAACCTGTCGTGAAGAAGTTCCACCCCCATGAACCCCCCAAAATCACTCCAAATCCCCACAGCGTACCCCCCTGACAACTTCCAATAAACCCCCGAGGCGGAAGCACACCTCCACACAGTTTCAGGTACTGTCAGACCGAAAATAGTTAATCCAAAACGAAGAATAACCAGGGTTTTCCTTTTGACACGCCTGGGGAGGAAGTAACCCCAGTGACAGAGGGTTAAAGAAACCAGAAAAGTGAGAGCCAGAAGCCAACATCCACACAACTCTTATACGCTCCGACGGAGGGATCCTTCAGCTCCCCGAACGGCCTGAAGAAAATCCCCACCAATCTTCATCTCACATCCAACAATCACTCATCACCAGAGATTTCATCCGCACCAGATCAAAGAGAAATAAAAGAAAACAAATTGTCATTCATCTAAGTAAACAGTTCATTCAAAACAAAATCGACATTCACTACATTACAAAAGAGAAATATAGACAATGCTTTAAGAAGAAAAGAAGGCGAAAAATGAAGGACTGGTCATCTTAAAAATTTTGTTTTGTAGGGAAACACCCTATATCCCCAAACCCCAAGGGATACCTAAAAGAAACGAAGAAGTTGTACTTCTTTAACGATTAATCTCGTTACCCTTATGTCCCCTTAGAAAAAGCAGGATAACGTAACGCTCTTCCAATACAATCAAAAAGAAAACCATCCATTAACATTTCCCAACAGGGAACTCCCTATACGTTATACCCAAAAGAGGGAAAAGAACAAGATATTAAAGTTTCCCAAATAGTGTCCTTCCCGACTGTGCCCTTCCAACCACCCTATACCTTAAAATGGGGAAAGAACAAGATATTAAAGTTCCCCAAAGAGTGACCTACCCTACTGTGCCCTTCCAACCACCCTATGCACATCACACATCATTAATTCATCTCAGAGTTATCATAAGGTTTCAAATCCTTGGCATGCCAAGTCCCCTTTAATATTTTTCCGTCAGGATCTTTGAGTTCATAAACCCATCGTGAAAACTTTCGATTAATAATAAACGGTCCTATAAATTTTGCAGCAAGCTTGGAAGTAAACTGACGAGCAGCATCCGATAGCACATAGTGTCTACGCAACACTGCTTGATCCGGAACGAACTCGAAAGGTCGTCGACGAAAGTCATAGCGAGTTTTTGACTTTTGATAAGCCTTATCCAACCGACGTTTAACATCAGCATACGGTTGCTTGAGTACTGTAGAACGATTATCTAAATCTCTATCCCGATTAAATTGAATTTCCGGATTTCCATCACCAACTACCGGTTCGTGATTTAATATGATTTCTCTGCCAAAATTAATGAAATATGGAGTTTTTCCCGTAACTTCATGAACTGAGGTACGTATAGCACAAACTACGTGAGACAAATATTTATCCCAGTCTCGATGACGGTCTGATACGTAAGCTGTCAACATAGTTTTCAGCACTCTGTTTATACGTTCCGTAGGATTAGCTTGAGGATGATAATTGGCAGTCAACGAAATCTTACAGCCATACTTCTGATTTAAAGTTTGAAACTCATGACTGCGAAACTGAACGCCATTATCACATATGATTCGTTTGGGAACCCCAAACATCAAAAATACGTCTTCCTCAACAATACGTGAGATAACCTTAGCTTATGCTGTACGGAGCGGAAACACTAATGGAAACTTACTAAAACAATCAGCCACTACGAATATATACGCGTACCCTCGTACTGAACGAGGTAAAGGACCTACAATATCACAACAGATTAGTTCCCAAGGCTTCGAAATTAATGAATGTCCACCCATATACCCTGCAGGGGCTCTCTGTTCTGGTTTAATTCGTTGACACGTTTCGCAACGGCGAACATAAGCAGCCACATCATAACGTAGTTTAGGCCAGTAGTATCTTTGTGCAATACGATGAAAAGTTTTATTAACACCCGTATGACCAGCGGTCGGAATATCGTGATTTTGTTTGATAACTTCTTGGCGTTGAGTCTTTGGAACAACCAGTTTCCAATGATCTTCATCATCTGCCAAGTCTGGATAATCGGTTCGAACATATTTATACAATTGACCGTCACTAACTCTCCAATGGGGAAATTTTCGAGGATTGTTAATAACAAATCGACACATACGATGATACCATGGATTACCAGCAGGACCAAACTGAACGTTAATAGCATCAATAACAGGAACAGCACGAGACAAAGTGTCAGGCACAACATGTTCTTTACCTTTTCCATGAATAATGTCAAAATCATATTGTTGAAGGCGAACTGCCCGTCGAGCGATACGACCAACGGGGTCTTTAATACTATTAAGCCATTTTAAGCTATAATGATCAGTTACTACCGTGAACTTAGTTCCCTCAATATATGGTCTAAGTTTTTCAATAGCAAAAAGGACAGCGAGGCATTCACGCTCTGTTGTGCTAAAATTTCGTTCGTTTCTAGTAAGCGACCGACTAATGTAACATATAACTTTCTCTCCATCAGCTTGATGTTGAGTAAGTACGGCACCAATACCATAACCAGAAGCATCCGTTTGAATAACAAAGGGTACAGAAAAATCAGGGCAAGCTAATATCGGAGCAGATATCAAATGTTCTTTAATATCACTTAAGGCTCGTTCACAATTACTATCCCAGAAAAATTTCGCATTCTTGCGGAGCAAGGATGTAAGAGGTCCGATAAGTGAAGAAAAATTCGGAACAAAGCGACGGTACCATGACGCCATACCAATTACACGACGTAGGTACTTCCTTCACTGACACAGGAGTAGGAATACGATTAATTGCATCTACTTTTTCTGGGTCTACTAATAAACCGCGTGAATTCACTACATAACCGAGATACTTAAGTTCTGGCTTACAAAAATGACATTTATTTTGGCTTAAAGTAAGACCAGCAGCTAATAACCGAGACACAACCTCACGAAGAGTAGAAAGATGTTTTTCGAAAGTTGGCGTACAGATTACAATATCGTCAAGATACGTAAAGACATATGGTTCCAAATCAGCACCAATAACCCTATCAATTAGGCGTTGCCACGTTGCCGGTGCCGTATGCAAACCAAACGGCAGGCGGCGAAATTGAAATAACCCCCTATTAGGTACAGTAAACGCTGTTAAAGGGCGTGAAGAAACAGCCACAGGTATCTGCCAATATGCGGATTTAATATCAAGAGTCGTAAGATAATGTGCGTCACGAAGTTTATCCAAAGTACTTGATACATATGGAATAGGATAAGCATCAGGTTGACTGACTTTATTAAGTTGGCGATAATCAACACAGAACCGATAACTGCCATCTTTCTTTTTAATCATTATTATCGGAGATGACCAAGCAGAAGTCGAAGGTTCTACCACTCCCTCATCCAACATTTTCTTTAACTCAAAATCTACCTGTTTCTGCAGAGCAGGAGAAATAGGATAATATCGCTGCTTAATAGGCGACGATGTGGTTTTAATCTCATGTTCAACAAGATGAGTGCATCCTAACTTATTTCCCATTTTACTAAAAACTTCTTTGACAAAACAATCTAATTGTTCTCGCTGAACTTCAGATAAATGTTCTACAGCCTGTATTGCATTAACTTCCGGGATCAAGTGATCTTTCGAGAAGGTCCATTCGTTAATTCTAAGATCGGTTACAATACCCATTCTACGCAAAAAATCGCATCCCAAAATCAAGGTATGGGGTACGGAAGGCACAACTAATAACTCACAAGTACAAACTCTATCGCGAAGCATAAGTGGTACTGTAACTATACCTAATATTTGACATTCTGCACCGTCAGCAACATTACATGTCCTATCTTTACTTGGTGTAAGCCTACAATGACCTTTCAACAGCTCCCATCCCTTTCTACCAACAACAGTATGCGAAGCACCCGAATCTAACAATCCAAGAATCTCATTACCAAAAATTGAAACTTTAAGATACGGTCTCTCATCAGGACCTGCGTGACTTAAAATATAATCTAAAACAGCTTTAGAACTAAAATCCGAATTATTTACAACATTGACCGAAGAATTTATTTGACACCGCGCTATTCGGTCGTCTAGCGGCGTCGACCCCCATTTCCCGAACATGAAGGGCATGTACGGACAGTAAAATCAGGTCGTCCACAACCATAGCAATATTGTTTACTATTTGCTGAACAGTTACGCGCAAAATGATTCGGTTTATCACATTTCCAACATCTCAAATCAGAAGGCTTGGTTGAATTGATTACCTTCGGTGGGTTATTACTACGAGTTTGAACGTAACCCTCATTTGAGGATACATTCACTGTATGAATCCTAGCATTACATTTCGACTTTTGATAGGCTAGATCGGGTTCTAACATTCGATTTCCCTGAGTGGGAGGTCCACGGAACCGTTGTGCACGCACATGTGCATCTTCAACAGCTTTACACACTCGAAGTAATTGTGAAAAGGAAACTATGTTCTCTAAAGCCAGTTGGGTTTGGAAATGTGGTAATAAATTCCTACGTATTAGATTAAGGCGCTTTGTTTCAGAAGGCATCGATGGTAACCGATGGAATAAGTTTTCCATTATCGACACAAATACGGTCACGGGTTCATCGGCCCCCTGAGTACGATTGCGTATTTCATCCCATAAACAAGCTTCATAATCACATGGAAGAAAAGCTGAACGTAACGCATTAACTAACTGGTCCCAATTATACAAAGTATTTTTAACCGATCGATACCAAATCAAAGCATAATCGGTGAAAAATTCAACAGCCGAAGTAAAAAGTTGTTCCTTAGTAACCCCACGCGCCATTCGCAATTCTTCAACACGTTCTAGAAAACTAGAAAGTCCCGATTGACCATCAAAACGCAGGTTCCATTTATTCATCGGAAGGTAATTGTTAAAACCAATAGGTGTCGGTAACGTTTGAAAATGTTGACTATCAATTACATTTGAATGATTAAAATGGTTTTGTGATTGATTGGCTTGTAATGGCTTATCGTCAAGATCCATCAAGTTAACTGTTTGTGAACTAGAAGGAACTACATGTTCATTTTCAGATGTTAATCTGGACTCGAGATCGTCCATAGCCCCTAAACACCTATTATATAGCTCATCTTTATCATCTGCTGAAGACCCCTCAAAAACTAACCGTTCTAGTCGATTTGAAATTTGTACCAAGCGGGTCTGAATATGTTTACAATCATTACCACCCCTAACAAATGACTCAGAAGCTAGTATCTCTTCCACAAGAATGTCAAGCTTCCTACTGCATATATCCAATTCTTCTACGTTATTCAATTCTACTTCCGGGAACGAAGCATTTCCCGTCTTCTCTAACCTAATACGCGCTCTAAGCAATTTACGCTTTTCCGGCATATTTCCCTTACAAACAACTCCCCGTATTCGTAATTCATAATCTATCTCGTCTACCAATAACCTATCAACATCCATTCTGATTCCTCAAAGTAAAACCCTTTTTACCACAAGTATACCGTTTTATGTATTATTCTCAAAGTAATTCTTTGGTTTGTCACGTTCTGACGATATTTTTCCACTTACATAAACGAGTACAGAAAGTTATGTATAACTATTGTCAGTATTGCTCCTTTCTATTATAGTACGACCTAAAGGTATATGTTTCAAACTATAGCCCCTCGTTAGCTCATCAAAAATCTTGTTAAAGCCCCACGTTGGGCGCCAAACTTGTTAGCTATATTTATCTATATTTTCCTTTACCTACCTTTAGGTCATCGCTATATCTCTTAGTCAACAATCGATCACTATAATAGTATATTTGAGGCCCGTCTCTAGCATCAGTGAAGACGTCGCGGATTCTAGTTTATGATGTTGATAATTGGCGCCAACAAGTTAAACTCAAATATACTGATATATGCCAAGAAACTTGTAACTTCACTTTCTATCAACTAATAACAATACGATTATTGAACTCCCTATCAAAATGAAAGAAAGCAATACTTGTAGCTAGTTTTATTACTACTAGAACATTATTACCATCGATCAGACAATTAGCATCTTTAATATTACAACCTAACGCAGGGTACCCCAAATAGCTTAACTTAAACCGCTCGTAAGTTTAATGGTTACACAGTTTTATATGCAAAAATATCATCAGATTCTAGCTAAAACACTTATCTTTGTGCCGATATACTCGCAGACATTTAATACGTAAAAGATTTTCCGACTAATAGTTGTTGCTATAAATCGAATTTCCAGATAACAAAAGGCAAATGCCACATTAAACTACATACCCTGTTCACAGGCAATAAACTTCGCAATCGTTGAATTCGTGTTTCCCAAATCGCTTCACAGCTTGAATATAATATTCATTGGAAAAATGACATCCGCTTAATGATCTCCCTTACAGGAACGGTTGGCCAGTAACCCAATTCTTTACTATCACCAAACCATATTAAATGGCGAGATTGTCATTTACACCCCACGAAAACTCTTGCCTTTTTTAAAAGCTGATATACAAATTTTCTCTCAAACAAACAAACGTTGTTTTTATATCTTCTCTAGCAACGAACAACGCCAATCTGATATTAATTTTATCGCGTCACTCTCACTAGATTCCTCATTCAACACTAGTATTAATATCAAATGCTTTTGACACGTAACAACCTCGACGAAGTAACTTACTTCTAAAAAGGTCCCGTTCGTGCTTTATTACGCCACGACGATTAATTTTGAAGGGCTGACTATAATCAGGTGCTATGGCGTTTTTCTGTTTGTTATTCTCCTATTAATTGAATTTCTTTAGCTCTTAATCGACAGTTTTACCCGAGAATTTAATCTTGGAAGTAAGGTTGCCGTCCGATTTAATTTTCAACACCTTCTAACGTCCTACCTAGCTCCTGCGGCTGGTGAATGGTTTTTATGTTATTACGGACGCATCCCAGGCGTTTTCCCCCCGGGTAAAGCAACTCCTGGCTAGCCTTTGATTAACAGCAGCCCTGGGCGTCGGAGGTTAGTAAATCTTGGTGTTATATCATACTACTTTACAAGTGGACGGTCTTCCTGCTTTTAAGCACAATCGAGCAGTTTAAATTTGTACTTTCCATTGTTATTAACATATAAAGTTTAATCTCATACAGTCAATCTATTTTAATACTTGAAGCTTAAAGCGTATATTTAATTACGATGAATATTTAAAGCTACAATTTATGTGTGTAATTGAACCTTTGTAAAAGGAGCATTCACGATTTTTGCTTTCAATAGCCTGAACACAAAGGTTTTTTTTAATGACAGAGGTATGCATACCACTCGATTTATTTGTGGTTACAATTAATTGAATAACCCAAAAAGGGGTTTCTTGCTGCTTGTTGCAGCCTTCATTTAACTTGTACAGCTCTATTATGACATTATTTGTGATCAAATTGTTTTGATTATTAATTATTGAATTACCACACTACAGATTATTCAGTAGTAATTAAATAAACACTAGTCATTTGTAGTTTATTTAAATTATTCGAAATCATCTGATTTCTGGCGCCCATATCCTTTCTTTTGAAGACTTTGTAGGGTACACAGGTGGTGGTTTGAACCCACGACCATATCGCCGAATTTGAGTTAGCTCGGCCATCGCGGTAAGTGAAGATTTTTAGAGCTTCCGTGTAGTACGAACTTTAAGGGGGTTAATCTGCGATTTTTTACTACCATTGATTATTTTAATTAATTAACCGCAGGTCAGCTTCTTTATCGGTTTACTGGCGACCAACGTCCGGAGCACGATTTTTTGGTAGTAACATCAGCTGTGCAAACCTGTAATTACTAAATACGTATGTAATTGTTTATTTAAGATGAATGTCAATGCGCTTATGGTCGACGAGTTGCGATACGAACTGTTATTTAGAGGTTTTGATCGTGACTCTGTGAAGGTCATGAACGTTGACGAAAGAAGTAGAACCTTGCGTGCTAGGTTAACACTAGAAAAAACAGATTCTTCAATGCTTGGCGCTTATCAGTTAGCTGCACCTTTCGACGTTCAATTTAAACTCGACGTCTGCAAAATTAAAGTGATCGAACTTTCTGCATTAGTTCAGGCATTTTCTGGCTCACCTTCCAAATCGAAATTTGCGGGACTTGATACGCTGTTGACTCACCTTTACTTATGTTTAAGTAGGCTCTAACCCTCACCTTAGCAGCAACCTGATCATGTAACCCTAATTAGTCAATGTTTAGATCTCATACATTCACCCGGAAACGACCACGACTAGTGACAACTGCAAATTGCCACTTCCGACGTACCTCTTGAGGATGCCGCTACAATTAATTCCGTTGATCCAGCTACTACAGTAGCGCCACTGAATTCCGATCCTACTGAACGGGTAGCAAATAATAATGTTGACAACCTTGATATCATTGATAATTCTAACCCAGCCGCTTCATCTACGTTCCAACGACCTAGAGTATCTTTTTCCGCACCCTTACCTCCTCTTATGCAGCGTTCTAGTATGTCAGCCACTACTAATTTACGTAATGAATTAGATCGTTTTTATATGAAAGTAGATTAGAAGATTAGAAGCTGAACTTACTAAATTGGGTGAAAATAATGACGTGGAAAAGAAACATGAGGAAATGAAGTCAATCATACACAAAATTGCCAATGAAGCATTGGGAGAGCAAAAATTAAACAAGAACAAGTAACAACCCGTTTGGCCAACGGAAGAGGTGAAATTATTAATTCAGGAAAAGAAAAAGTCATATAACAACTACTTAACTAAGCGAACAAATGAAACCCACCAAGAATATAAAAATAAAAATTGGGAATTGCGACTGAAAATAAAAGAAGAAAGAAACAAGAAATGGGAGCAATGTTGCAATCGAATTGAAAGTCTCATTGGAGGAGCACACTCCACAGAAGTTTGGCGAACCGTTAAAACTATGAAAACAAATAACAAAGATACATCCAGTCAGTTAATTACTCTTAAAAAATGGAAAGACCACTATACCACGCTTTTAACTGAAACAAGAGAAAAATTTCAAGAGACGGGGTTTAAAATTAATGTAACCGGTACACTAGAACATCTAACAGTGGAAAAAATAAAGCAATGTATTAAAGCAATGAAAAGTGGAAGGTCATCTGGACCCGGGAATATTTATGTTGAACTAATTAAATGTGGCGGATTAGTTCTAGTAGACCACATAACTAAATTAATGAATAACTGTCTTCAACAACAAAAAATACCATCGGAATGGAAAACATCGCACATTGTATCACTGTACAAAAAAGGTGACAGAAGAGACCCCGGAGGTGACAGAGGACTAAGCATAAACTGAACGTTCAGTAGACTCTTTGGGAAAATTTTGCAGAAAAGGTTACCTGAAAACATTGGACATAAGATTGGAGAGGACCAAAGTGGATTTACGCCAGGACGTTCATGCACAGATAACCTCTTTACTATGCAACAACTTCTGGAAAAAAGATAGCTAAAGAGGATGAGGTATACATTGCTTTCATTGATTTGCTTAAAGCTTATGATAATGTCCCCAGAAATAAACTGTGGAGTACTCTACAGACTATTGGAACTCATCATCATTTAATAAAAATCATACAAGAGTACTACGAAGACAATGTAGCTTACGTAAAACAAGGAGGCCGAATATCGGATCCCATATATACTTCCAAGGGCTTACGACAAGGGTGCAGTTTATCGCCCCTCCTTTTTAATATATATGTGGAGATGGCGCTCAAGAATTGGAAGCGTAGTTGCGTAGGAATGGGTATACCTATCAATGAAGCCCACCTATTTACACTTAGTTTTGCGGATGATCAGGCTGTATTTGCTCAAGATGCGTATGATTTAGAATTCATGCTAAAGCGCCTATATGAAGAATATGCAAAATGGGGTCTGCAAATAAGCTTAACTAAGACGGAATATCTAGTAATAAATTCCAATGCGAAATTTGATGTACTTTTAAGTGATGAAAGCCATGTAAAACAGATTAGTGAATTTAAGTACCTTGGTGTGACTGTAGATAGTAACGGAATAGGAAAACGAGAAATTAAGGAAAGAGTTAAAAAAGCAAGGAAAGTGGTGGGTGCTTTGAATTCAATTTGGTGGGACAAAAATATAACTAAGAAAAACAAAAAAAGTATTGGGAAAGTTATGGTGGAAACGGTTTTGTGTTACGGGAGCGAGATCTGGACAATGAGAGAGGACGATAAGAGAAAAGTGCGAGCAGTTGAGATGGACTACCTACGAAGAAGTAGTAGGGTCTCGAGAAGAGAAAGAATAACAAACGAAGAAATAATAAATAGGATGTCAGCTACAGAAACTGTAACACAGTGAATAGAGAGAAGAAGTTTAAAGTGGTTCGGGCACCTACTAAGAATGGAGGATGGAAGATGGCCTAAGCGTTTATTTGTCTGGAAGCCACCGGGAAGGAATAGAATAGGACGACCCTGTAAGTCTGGAACGAGGGAGTTCGAGCAGCCATGAGGGATAGAGATCTAGAAGAGCAGTCAGCTTATCATCGGGAGGTGTGGAGGTTAAGAGTGGGAAGGAGGCATCATGCTGTATGATTATGTATTATATATATGGGTTGTATGCTTTGCTTTGTACGCTTTGTAAAAAGGAATAATAAATACATACAGTCCACCACATACCTTAATTACTTTGATTTTGAATTTTATGATATCAAATTCTAACCGATTGACTATTTAATTTCTAGGTTCGATTGATATTTAAAATTTTAGATAGTAGTTTGCCCTCAATTTGTGATTCGCTCATCGGTATAATATTTATTTTGCTAGCTCAAATATTGCATGAAGACTCGTCTCTCATTTAGGCTTGGGTTCCTAGTTTGTTAAATTCAAAGTTAAAATATTACTGGCACGCCACTGTGTACAACTGAAATTAGACTTCAAAGCGCAAGCGCTCGACCTGCAAACTGACTGACATAAACAGATTCGAAATACGTTGAACGTTTGTGCGTGTAATTAATTT
This sequence comes from Agriotes lineatus, assembly GCA_940337035.1. Taxonomy (NCBI): domain Eukaryota; kingdom Metazoa; phylum Arthropoda; class Insecta; order Coleoptera; family Elateridae; genus Agriotes; species Agriotes lineatus. Next base: position 148,853 of record CALNHX010002151.1, on the reverse strand, counting down.
TAAAACAAGGATTCAATGAGCAAATTACTCGGTAAGTGTTTGAATTAAACCGGCTTTGGACGGCGTCAGTAAGTTTCTTTGTTTTCAGGCTAATACGTTCATTGGCTTGTTTAAAAAGGACGCCTCTGCGATTTTGTTTATTTTAACTTCCAACTGGCAATTTTAATTACAAATTCTAGATTACTCGTTATTCATGGACATCAAAATAAATCGGATTCCAGTTCCTTGGTTTGTACTTCAGGTATGATCGCACTTTCAAGCCTTTGGAAGAGGTTAAATTTTTCGTACACTAACCTCACAGTGCTTTCAGGAACGGCAACCACTATAGGACCCCTCTGCGTTGCCTGTCGTTGATGCAGACCCCCTGGGATTCTGGAACGCTGATGTAGTTGCTGCCGCTGGTCCGCTTGGTGCTTTACAACGTCCTCTCACTGCTGTAGCCCTCTCGTTTGCTGCTATCGGAGAATCGTAGACCTCCTTCGATGACGGCTCCAAGACCGGAAGCCACCACCTCGGTGTAAATTTAATTTTTGGTAACAACGCTACCCACACTTTCACATATGCATTAAATTGTGCTGAACACAATGGAGTAATTTATTTTTATGTAGGTTGACTGTAAATATAAAATTTCTTTTATTAAAGTTGGAGCAAAATTCAAGCTGTCAATTATAATTTTTTAATCAATTGTCTCTAATGCTGGTTCTTAATAACAAAACACTGTCTTACATATTTGAATAAGAAATAAACCAAGTTCAATTACATTACATTTAGAACTAAATCTAACAACTATGATAATTATTTACAATGTTTTAATTCTATAATAATTGTTCTTTAAATTTTCGATTTTCTACTATGTTATAGCGCCACTTAGTTTATTGTAAATTCACTTCATCTTTGTTCAATTCGCCAATTCACTGATTATTTATTAGTTCACCAATTGTTTTACATCCGCCTGCTTGAATTTCCTATTTATTCTAAACCTGTTTGCTTTTCCTCAATTTTTTCATCTTGATGCTGTATGTAAATTGCCTGGCTTTGTGCTCCATGGCACATTTCTTTCCTTAATCTTTTCTCTTGCCTCTTATATTTTTAAAATGCTCATCATAATTCCATTTTCTAATTTACTTTAATTTCTACGCATCATTTGCCATTATCCAAACCTTTGAAAATCGAGTTTCATTCCCTTCTAGCTTATTCAAATAATTGGAATGTTAATGGCTAAATGTTCCAATGTAATTTCAAACTGACAAATTATGTGAATTTACACAGTTGTGCGAATCATCCCAACTCTGTGCTTTTGTGATTTAATCTTTAATTAGTCTGCATTGCCACCAAAGCTGAGTGGAGGGCTAAATACCATTACAATATATATATAGTGAGGTCAATTCATTAACCACATATTCCTTGAACAAAAATATGATGATTTAACTCAACTTACCTATATACAAAGTTGCTTAGTTTAGCCGCTAGAGGGCTTTAAAGACGATTAACTTTTTAAATTATTTTCAAATAAGTCGAAAAATTTTAAACGAACAGTATTTTTCAAGTTTGCGTTTTAATATCTTTCTAACGCATAGGAATTTTTGCATGAAAATTTGGCCACAAAGGTTTTCAAAGGCGCGGATTAAGATTATGTTAAAAAATTTTGGCCGGAAAAAATCGCTAATATTACTTTGTCAAAAAGTAGCCCCTTTTTTTCGTCCTAAGACGGGCGCCTATGGACCCATTCTTATGTGTCCTTGTGTCCTGGGTGGCACTAAGAGTATATACATTCCTTGCAAATTTGCACAAAATTGGTTGGGTACTCTCTGTGATACATGTCCGTCCCCATGAAAAGTGAAACACACTGTATATATACAGGGTAGGGACACCCTGGTCAATTCATTAACCACATATTCCTTGAGCAAAAATATGATGATTTAACTTAACTTACCTATATACAAAGTTGCTTAGTTTAGCCGCTAGAGGGCTTTAAAAATGATTAACTTTTCTTCAAATAAGTCGAAAAATTTTTGATAGATTTTATTCATTTTTTCGCCATGCGTATGTACCAGTAAACCACGGCTTTTTGAAAAATACACTCTAATTTCAAAAATTACAGGGGGTTTAAAACTTCGTCACAATAAATTATCCATCCATATTTTTTTAACCCCCTGTATAATGACTACCAATTTTTCTTTCTGAATAGTTTGTTACGGTATCAAAACGACTTAACGACACCCACCCAAGGTGAGCATCGCACGACTGGATCAGTCCTGGAAAACTGGCACACTTGCCCTGAGATTCGTTAAAACAGACTAAAGGCCTCGGCTGAAGCGCTCAGGGAGTCGGGCGTGGTTCAAACGGTACGTCGTTGGGCAAGCGTGCGAAGACATATACATGGTACGTCAAAATTATAAGGGCGCCACCAAGCCTATAGTAAAGGTGTGACCGAATAACCGGGCATGGACGGTCAACGGTGGCGAAGTATTCAAGATACTCCGTCGATAAGGGTACTCGCGAGCTGTAAGCTCGGACAACAATTTCGTGACTGAAAATATTGGGATTGCAATATTGGGACCTTTTGGCCGCGGTTGCGCAACGACCAAACCTACCTGCACTCTCCGATCTCTCAAGTCCCGTCGTACACCAATCTTTACACTGAAGGGCGCTATCTGAAACAGAGCATGCACAAAGCGAACCAGAATAATACTTCCCTTAATTAGATATGCGTCTATTGGTCGATTTCTACATTCGGGCAGCAAATCGTGCCGCCAAACTTATGTTACTTCTTAACTATGCATCAGCTGATGGACGCGCTAATGCTAATGAACAACACAATATGTGACTGGCCGCAGTGGGTTCGTCACTTGACATAATAAAGAACGGTTAGAAATATGAGCCCAAAAAAAAAAGAAAGCGCTAGTTCACGATACCAAAGCATGCGCCGGCCTGCAAGGCGACGGGAGCAGTGTAGCTGTTGGCAAAACACGGCGCCGCACAGATGTGCGACGAATTAGTCGAAGACCTAACTCACTAGGCAAAGGGGGCAGCATAACTGCAGTATTCGGCCAAAAAAGGGGCTAACATAGCCTCGCAAAGGTATGCGAATTTGGAATATATGCCAGCCAATGCTACGTCGCTCAGGCAGTCGCTGAATTAGTTTAACACCCGATAAGCAAGACACAAAGCCCTCGCACACTAATTTACTGAACTGAAAGCTAGCAAGACCGCATCACAAAACGTATGCGAAGAGTTCCTTAGCTATTTAGGCGGTTCAACACAAAGCTCGCGCACATGCAATTACTGGGAGGCTCGCAAAGTAACGTCGTAAAGCACCTCGGATCACCACACAAAGCCGTAATGAGCAAGCAAAGCGGGCCTCAATCCGCCTACGCAAAGTGAGCACAAACACAACCTCGCTCGCATGAGCAACAGCTAATAGGTATAAAAACTTTCGTTTACAAGTACCTTATTCCGCAGACGGTCCCTGAGAATGGCGTGCAATCGGTTGGTAGTAGGCGGCAGTCCGTGGCGTTGAATCAGCCGCGATACGGCATTTGGGGCAAACGGACTAGGATCCGCCAAATATGGCGGCCATAGAAAGCACTCCTACGAGCATAACGACGGCGGCAAAAAGAGGTACAATACGTCCTGCTGGATAGATCCTCGAGCATCGAGTGAAAGGGGAAGACCCCTTACTTACAGAAGCAGAATCGGACTCGCAAAGCCCATCGCACCCACGCCTTGAAGTAATGACTGCACTCGCACAACACACAACCTCTCTTGTCTGCAGTCTTGCCGAAACTCGCGTCTGCAAGTAGCCGGGTGAAGCTATGCTTTTCCCACCGCGGAGCAACAACCAATAACGACGCGGCGTCTTTGCCGGTTCAAGCCAGTTCCTCGCGCCTTAGATGGGCACGCGTTATACAAAGGGTGAAGTGAAAATGGTTGCAGTGAGACCGCTACGCCCATACACAGGGTGTTCGGATTTAAATGGGAAAGAACAGAGCTGGTATTTGTGAATATTTGCTAAATGAAATTGAAAGTGCTGACCTCCGATTTGAGATACAGACAGACTGTGCTGAAGGTTTAGCTACGCTACTTGATTGCCTAAAGCTGCAAAATGGCTTAACAAGTTACTTTAATTTAGAAGGTATTTTCTCTCTTACAAAGTTTTAATTGGGTATACGGTTTAGCCACAAAAAAAAATTCTAAATCCCTACATAGCCCAGTGGCCAGGTCATGAAAGGGGTGGTTACCTTGCAAAAGGTAGTGTAGTTTCAGATTTTGGATATGTTGTATGTACTTCGGCTCTTATTAAAAATCCATGTTTTCTAATTTGGTACCCCTGTGCGCGCATCAGTACGACCACTTTTGTGTCACTTTTTTTTGTTTTTACTCGATAAATCTTTACTAGTGCGTCCTGCAAAACTATTATTCTATCATTTTTTGTAGAGTACAAAATTAGCAGAAATTTATTTCAATAACATTTTTTTCTAAACCTCATAGTTACAGCACAGGGGTGTCCATTTTGGGTGTCAGTATTCACGTTTTTACAAACATTCCTCTGCAGGTTCAGAACACTCTACAAACTTTGTATAAAATGTGTTCTGGACAGTACAACAGTACAACGTATCGTTCGACCTGGCAACACTGGCGATGTGGGACTTAGAGGGGTGGTAGGTGAACATGTGATACGCCTTTAGTACGAGTTTGAACTCACTCGAGTCATTTGGTTTTTTTGTGAAATAGTTTTTTCTAGTGCGTTCTAAAAATGTATGACATCAATTTCGAGCAACGGTGTGCTATCGGTTTTGCTTTACACTTGGTCACAGTGCAACGGACACGTTTGCAAGACTTTAGCAGTCCTACGGAGACAGTGTTTTGTCAAGGGCCCAGGTTTTTCGGTGGTTTAAGGCATTTTCAGAAGGAAGAGGATCGATTGAAGATGAACCACGTAGCGGAAGGCCTTCGTCTTCAAGAACCAATAAAAATATCGACACAATCCGGGATCTTGCGCGTAGAGATCGTCGGTTAGTAGTCAGAATGATCGGGAAAGAGTTGAATTTGACACACACCACCGTTCGTCAGATTTTGACCAATAAATTGGGGATGAAAAAGATCTGCGCAGAAATGGTTGCAAAAAACCTTTCTCAGGACCAAATGGACATCAGGAGAGGAAGGTGCCTTGACGTTTTGGGATCGATTTCTGGAACATGTTATTACTGGCGACAAGTCCTTGTAACTTTTTTCTCTTCCCGAGATTGAAAACTCACCTTAAGGGACGTCATTTTGGGACAGTTGAAAACATTCAAACGGCTGTAACCGACCAGCTGAAGGCTATTCTAGTATCCGAGTTCTAGCACTGCTATGAGGATTGGAATAATCGTCTACGGTGCTGTGTGGCTTCCCAAGGAAGTTATTTTGAAGGAGACAATATTGAATTGTAATTCTATTCGAATAAGAAGATTGAAAAAAATCAATCTCATTACTTAATTTACAGACCGTATATAAAGGAAAGTCACAATCCGGCCTAATCAACGCAGAGCCGTAACCACTGGTACTAGGAACTTAAAATTTAGGTGAAAGGTTTAATTTATTACGTAATGTAGTGCTAAGAAGGGATTTTTTGAAATTCGTCTCCTAAGGGGGTGAAAAGGGGTAAACTGTGTTTTTATTCATTCCTCAATATCTCTTAGGCCCGATAAGATATCGCCTTTGTGTTTACTTGCAAAGATTGTCAATGCAAATACCTAGAAACGTATTTCAGGATTTTGCTCTAATCAACCCCTAAAGGTGCAAATCTGGATTAGGGGTGAATTATTGAACCCTTCATATCTTCTGTGTTTGTTGAGTTAGAACATTCTTTGTTAGCATATAGATGTCTTTTGGAAATATTTAGAAACGGGTTTAAGGGATTTTAAAACAATTACTCCTAAGGGGGGGGGGTAAAACGGGGTTAACTGTGTTTTCATGTGTTCTGTGTTTTTGAAAAAAAAATTGTAGCCCGTGCGACGAACGGGCAACTTGCTAGTTTTAATATAAAAAATCATACCCGAGTACTTGACCTTCTCTGCCAACTAAAATCTTTTACGATATAATATCAGATTCTTGTACTTGATTTTCTCTCTTTATAGTTGTCAGAAGTGAAGGTTCACGCCATCGTTCGACAGTATGGAGAGTCAATTGCATTCTTTCGAATACTAAGCTCTCGAATTACTGGTGTGTCTAAAAGGTGGTGTTATCAGCTTAGTCAATGTTTAGACTTTAGAATATAGGCCCTTCTATTCTAGTTCCCTTAAGTGGCCTCCCACCACTGGACTCCACAACAGAGGTGAGAAAACGCCTTGTGAATATTGCCTGTTCACGGTTGTCTCGCAGAGAGAAGTGGTTATAATTCTACTTTAAATTATGTTGTAAAGCAGTTTTCCTATTATTTATTCAGAGGCGGAAGAATAGATAGAAACAAGCATATATAATTGAATAATTATAGTTTTGTTTAGTTTATTTACATATGAGCTGTTCAAGAAACATAAAAAATAACATTAAAGCAAATATAATAATTAATTAATACTATTAATTTATAATTATTTTATTTATATATATTTTTAAGGTCAAGGCACATATTAATTTGGTAAATTATTTACTTCAATCAACCAGCACCCTACATTGGTGTTTAAATTCTTGTTATCAATTAACCTGATGGTAAATCGGAGAATTCCAAATGGGAACGTCTGGAGCGATATTTTTTTAAAGTTAAGTGGTACCTGATGTGCATAGTATCTTCTCTGTAATTAGAAAAATAACCAGTTAGTCACAAGAAAAGTACTTGCGTTAGATAGAATGACGAAATATTTTGATTTCATACTGTACTCTGAACTGTAATCAAGAAAATGCGACATTGACCTTAATCTGAAGCAACACAAGGTGACCAGATTATATTTATGTATAAAAACTTAATATGCATTAACATTAATCTAAATATTAAAAAATCCACACCGTATGAAGTAAAATGTACGTTATACCTTTGGAAAACCGTAATAATTTATGGGACTTCTAACATCCTTTATCTAATAGACGTGTCTATCCGGGACGCTGTTTTGTCTGTCTGGGACGCTGTTTCAGCAGCCAAACCGTAAGAGATAGAAAAAAAGTTATATGTTTGGAATGGTCATGTCAGGTCAGGAACCGAATTTCAGTCTCTAACACTAATTATTATCTTAATTATAATCCTAACTTTTTAGGTTAGATTCTAGGCAAATTTTATCAAGGCGAATGCGACTGGTAGTTTGCTACCAACAATGACGTCATATACGTACGTGTGGTGAATACGCGTTCTATTTGCAAAACGGTCTTTTTTGTTTTATTAAATGAGACATTTGTCTCACTGGACTGCTAGTATTCTACTAATATTTGACAATGTCAATTCTAAGATCATCATTCGAATTAGCCACATATTTTTTATTTAAATTGATACAGAATCCCTCTTTGTCCTGCGGATTTGGCGGCGGTTACTAATATCAAAAATACTTACTTTGCTCTAATTATCGTTGTCTTGCGTTAATATTTCATACTTAGTATCACAAATAGTGCAAATAATTTGTTGTATTAAAATAATCGGGTACTACTATTTTCACTTAAGTGTTGCAGTTAGATTTCAAATTCTTGATTTTTTTGTAATATATCTAAACTAACAAGGGTTTGATTTGGAGTAATTCCTATTGTCTTGCAAGAAATACTTCTACTAAATTCGCGCTTGAGTTGAACATGCAAATAATTATGTTTCTGTTGGGTTGAAATTCTAAAGCGTCTAAAGCCTCCTTGTTTAGAAGATAAACCAAGAAAAAGAAAAATCGCCGGTTTATGAATTTCTTAGCAAACTATGGTTTTAATTTGAAAATTACAGCATTATGTAGCAACTCTCTAATATCGAGATAAATAAAAAATCAAATGGTTTTATTAAGCATATAACATTCTCCAAATTTTCCAGTTTTCGATATATTTCTAAATTGAATGGTAAAGGGATAAAAAAAAGTTAAAGGAATTTAGCTATTGACTAAACATTTCTATATATCTTGCACTTTTTAGGAAACAACAGCAGTAGTATTAAATCGATCTCATAAAACTACATTTCTTTCTTAGTGAACACTTTCACTATCTGCTAAACTCGCCCCACATATTTATATTTTATTATCGTTTGTGTTCTCTAAGATGTTGAAAATGCTTGAAGCTGGTGGAATTTTTAGTAGAAAATATTGTTAAGATCAGGGTTTCAATAAAAGTATTTGTACTTGATTTACTGCGCAAATTTTAGTTCAAATACATTTTATCTTAGGTTTTCCATTTCCAGTGGTGCATGTTACTTTAACTCCAAAAAGTGGTGGGAAACTTTATTTCGAAAAATATATACAAATGAATAAATAATCGACAAATCAAATGGGTAAATCTGTAAATCACCGACCGGCTCATAAAAGGGTGACTCAACTGTTTCCATGATTCAGAGTGATTTTGCGGTAGATTTACTGAATTTTTTCCATCTACTCCAAATTATTTAAAATTTTTGAACTACGTATTTATAACTAAAAATGTGTTTGACAGTGGAAAAAGTCCGATAAAACATCTCATAATAGCCCATTGTTCAAAAAAACTTCATTCCGAGAACAACTAAAAATGCGTTAAACAAGGTGAGTTATCTTTGGTAGAAAATGTTGCAATTCCTTTGAAAATGCAATTTAAGGATTCTCAACCACAACTGATGGACAACGAAAAAGGAATATTTTGGAAAATATAAAACTGCAGAAGTGGCGGTGAATGTTTGGGATTTTTTTTGTTCGAGATGACACAGTGGTTGACAAGGCGTAATACAGGAAATGAAAATTCAACGAAAGTAAACTTAAGAACCAATGAATTCATAGCAAAAACGATGACATCATAACACATCATAAAACCGTAGTAATAATGTGGAAGAAATATCTGATGGAGGTACTGTACAATACGATTGTTGAAAGCTCGAACAGAGTTATTAATTAATAATTTATAAAGAAGACGATAGACCCTTATTACGATCAGAATTTGACAAAACCCAGCAAGTTCTTAAAAATCTGTAGGCGATGATGGTATCCCCAGCGAAATAATCAAATCATTTCAAATACTGGCAATTCTAAAAATTACCATAACACGCAAATGCAGAGAAATAAGTCGAAAATTCTCACAAAAAGTATATATTGGAGAATTGCACGAATAAGTACCCAATTTGGCAAAAAGCCAATTTGGTTTTAGACATAATACAGGTACAAAAGAAACAACCCTGGCTCTAGAATAATACCTAATACAGAAAAGGTGATTAGAAAAGGACAGCAGCTATACAATTTGTCCCAGGAATCTTTTCCCTGATGGCATGTGCGTATTAGGCAATTACGAAAACGATCTAAAATTGTGTTCCCATCACTTTCACCTTGTTGGTAGAAGAGATCACTTCGGTATTTGCTCCATCCACATATGTGGTTAGGGAAAAGATTCATGAGACAAACTGTATGTAGTATTCGTTGACGTAGAAAGGGCCTCTGATCAGTGGCAAATAACCTCGCGAATTCAATTGGCAACTACAGGAAAAGTAATGGTTTCAATCGAAATATAAAATTATTGCGGGCCAATTCCCACAAATTAATGCTTGCTTACAACTACTTTAACACCCTGCAAACGCAAATTAGTACTTAAGTAAGAGCAACTTAATCCATATGCGCTTGCTTGTAATACGGATCTTAGAAACACGACCAATAGAAAAATTCTCTTCAAATGTCGCGCGCTTTTGTAGGAAAAGGCTTAAGTATCAATCAGGGATCAGGAATCAATTACTTAAACAGTGGCAAAATTCTTGGAAATCAGATGCACATGCTAATTTCCTATGTTCAACTTTGAGAGTAGACACCCAGTACATAAAAAGGCAGTAAATGATTTTTGACAACTAAGAACGGGGATCTTAATACTTGAAGAGAATGCTGACATAGCTGAATCGAAAGAAAAATTGACACAAACGTTGAACAATTAGTTAAGATATTTCAGGAAAATGAATTGAACATAAAAATAAAACAAGAGTGATAGTGTGCGCGCAGATCGACCAAATAATAGACCACAAAACTATCGGATCATTTAGCGAATTTACATACCTAGAAAGTATTATCACAAAGGATGGAACAAATAGGAGAAATTGAATAGCAGGATAAACCAAGCAAAACAACTCTTCGCTAACAAAGAACGACATTCAATATTATATCACAAGGAACGTGAAATTGATTTGTCCAAACATGAGATGTAGATCACTGGTAAAACAGACAGAATGTGGTGTCTCAGACGAGTTCTAAAAATTAGTTGGGCACAGGGCACAAAGAAGCTAGAATGAAGAAGTAGGTACTAGAAGCAACGGACAAGAGAATGATATGGAAACATAGTAAAAACAAGAGATCAAGTAATAAGACATATTCTAAGCAGAGTAGGGTTACTAACGACAGTAATTGAAGACAAAGTAGATGACCTTTAATATATTAAATGTAAGGCGAAGGAGTGGAGGCCGAGAACAGTGACAAGATCACGTGGAAGACCTCGAGTAGCGTGGCAACAATTAGGGGAGGCGTTCACCCAAAGATGTAACACTATACGCTAGAACATGATGACATTAAGTAAATTCTAGTACTGTTTCACAAGCACGTAAATACTCAGAATCTGAGATAAATTACGAATCTGTAACGATGTTTTTTGTTTTAACATAGTTTCTCTTAAGACCAACGCTCTTCCATTGCCTTCATTGTTGCTAAAAAAACCTCCCCAATATCTACAAACTGGGCGTTACTTCCAACTATAACTTCTTTGAAATGAAAATGTTTTCCGTCAGTGTCGTTTTAGATCGGTGAGATTAAAGGTACTGGTAACTAAATCAGTTGAACAGGAAACAGTTCCAAATGAAAATTCTCAAATTTTATAGTTGCGATTGCTACTGCATGCACCACGTAGAGACGAGACCTTTTCCCCACGATTTATTCAAAAGTGAATGCTAATAGTTTGTGGCCTTTATCAGGTAATCTATGAAGGTAATTTCTTTCGCGCCGTCACCTTTCTGACTGCCTACACTGCTTTCGCACTCTTTGTTGTAGAGATCATTGTGATACCACTGTTTCTATTGTTGTTTGGTTTATGGTGTGTACCAGAGAACCCAAGTCTGGTTTGTAGTCACAAAAATGGGCGACATCCTTACTCTTCATTCACGATGTGATGTAACAGATCAATAAGGACCTTCGATCGCTACATTTCTGGTGATATGAAAAAGGTAAAGGTTCAGGGTCATTTCAATTCCCCCAACTGGCGACGGGCTGCTATAGAGACTTTGCGTACCTCTTCAGCCAAAAACGGGAATTATAGGATGGGTGAGAGAAAGGAGAGGTGGAGAATGGAAGAGAGGCCAGGAAAGGTGGAGAAGTACTGCCCCGGAATTCGCCCCAGAGAAGGTATTCTGTTGACTCAAGAAAACCACCTAAAAACCTAAATCAGAGCAGACGGCCAGGGGGAATCGAACCCGTGACCTCCCGAATGCTAAGCAGATGTGATAGCCACTATTCTACAGAGCTCGGTTAGTGATATGACGGGTGGACCTAAGTAGGAGAAGTGGCTTGATGGTATAGCCTCTGGTTTTAAGTCAGAAAATCTGGGTTCAAACCTCAATAAACGTTATAAAAATATTGTACCGACTTCACTTCGGCTTTGGCAACCGTATGGTCTTAACGACCAAATGTCCTCAAAGAAGTAAGACCAATGCCCCAGTAGTGGGGCTATTTCCAATTAATCTCTCTTACAACGTTGTAAAGGCGCCACCCATTTACTGATTGTGAAGTATGAAGGTGCAGATTCCACAAAAGAGAATCCACATCGGCATTGATCTAGATCGGTTTAAAATTATTTTAACTAAATTCTTTATAACCGAACGAGCGCCAATGCTTGCCCATTATGTCTTAGGCTAATGCACCCTGATTGTTTCAACTGACTATCAAGCACAGCCTAGCTCTGGTACTGTACTGAGACTAGAGCATATGATGGTGAAAAATGAAACTAAATTTGTATATTCTTCAGCGACGTCTATATTCGATTTTAAGGACTTAGGAAGTAGAAACTATAAACGCAGGAAAAGGAAAACTTACTAGGGCTTAGGATGGATTGAAAGGGCTGATCACTAAGAGGGAGAAACTATGCATTTATTTATTTTTTAATGTTGGTGGTCCTGATTTCTCAACGTCAGACATTTCTGTTATGTCACAACGGCGGCATAAAATGTGAATTCAGAATAATTCATACTATGTTAAAGGAATCATATATTGCGTTCCAGTGGCGTAACTGTAAAAAAGAGGTCCAGAAGATCAATTTGTGCCCCACCCTAAAAAAATTACAACTTGTATCACGCAATTTGAAAACAAACTTATGAGAAATACAACCATATTTTAATCAGAAAATACTTATAAAATGGACAAAACCCAGTCGGTAAACCATATTAAGCTACTTTATTATATTACAATAGAAAACAATTAAACGTAAATTTACCATTACACTAAGGACATCCGGCTAAATATCTGGGAATACATCTCGACAAGGGCCTCACCTGGAAAACGCACTTATGGAAGAAAAGACAACAACTAAATCTAAAATTCAGCAAGCATTACTGGCTACTGGGTAGAAACTCGAAACTTTCTCTCGACAACAAGCTGTTAATATACAAGGTCATCTTTATGCCCGTGTGGATGTATGGTATCCAGATATGGGGAACTGCTTCATCCTCCAATATCTCGATAATTGAAAGATTTCAGTCAAAAACACTCAGAACCATCACCAATGCACCATACTACATAACCAATGCCGACATTTACAGTGATCTAAAAATAAGTTCAGTGAAAAGTGAAATAGTTAAAAGCAGTGAAAGATACATCAACAAACTAGAACTACACCCCAACCATTTAGCATTAAACCTACTAGATAGCAGTGAACACATCCGCAGACTTAAAAGACAATACACCTTGGACTTGCCCTTCCGGTTTTAGTACTAGTACTCTCACATTAAGTTACAGCAGAAGTGACGTTAATGAACGTCAACTTCCACCTAAACCCACGCATATGTAAAATATTTACTTATTGCTTTGCAGCAGATTGTAAATAGTTATGTATCTGATTATAAAAAAAACAAACTAAGGACATCCAAATACCTACAAACTGTAATACGAGTGTTTATCAATTTTATTTTAATAATCTGAACGTTCCCATCATTTACAATCTATTTTTTCTTGCTTGTATTTCTGCAAATGCATTTATCTCCTTAACTACGTTTATATTTTTTGTTGTGTCGTTCTATACAGGGTGGTCCACTTTTTTGTAGCAGGACTTTAATAGTAGGTATAAAAACTGATTTCAAGGCGAAAATTTCATATGAACATAGGCGTTAAAACTCTTCGTTTTAAAGATACGAAATTTTCGAAAAAAAAAATTTTTTTTTGTACAGTATTCCAACCAGCTGAGACAATTAAACTAAATTTGGTGTGCAACTCTATCCTAAATGCTACTACATTCCGTGACAATATCAAGGCCCTCGATCGACCATTGGCGGAGATGTGGGGTTTCGCGACCAATAAATTTCAAATTCACTAGTACGACCCTGTTAAAAATAGAAATTGTTTCTTTTTTCAAAAAAAAACCTGTAATTCTCTACAAAAATGTCTCTTTACATTTTCCCATATCTCCCACAGTTACGTTGCAATTTTCAATAGTTTGGTCAAATTCATGTTTTTTATTCAAAATAAACTCGAACTAGTTTTGGGGTAGAATATTCTAATTAAATAAGTTACATTCCTTGTTACTTATTACTGAACATTGAAAATAAGGCTTTTTAATTACTTCTTCCATTATTAGCATAAGTACGAAAAACGGCTAGCATTTCCTTATTTTGTAAAGAAAAGTGTGTCATGAAAAACAAAATCACCCTGTATCTTTAAAACGAAGTGTTTCAGGGTCTATGTTCATATGAACTTTTCGCCTTGAAATAAGTTTTTCTGTCTACTATTAAAGTCCTGCTACAAAAAAGTGGACCACCCTGTATAGCCGGAATGGATAAGTCATCTAATTTTTATTATCTCTGGCGTGCAATTTTAATATTTTAAAAACAGTACGTTTAAGTGTATTTTTACTTGCTCGCATTTGCAATTTGGTAAATTCTCAGTGTTTTTAGTAAATTGAGCCAGGAGGCGCTGAATGACAGCTGGCAGCTAACGGCCTATTTCCCATAATGCATCACGTTCCGCATGCGATTCCGATTCAATACTTTAAATTTGAATTTCATTTAAAACTTTAATAAAACTATCTAAAATTTAAATTGTTTAAAAATATTTAAGAAAAACATTTCCGTTTCTAGGCATAAAACTAAATATTTGTTATATTTTGTGGGACGACGGCAAACTTGATCTTCGATATTCAATACCGTAATGAATATGTTGATAAAGGCTACGTTTAAAGCAGAGAAGCAGAGAAATACTTCGAAATCCGTAATGTCATGGTTGTTCGACCCCATTCACAATCGCATTCCTTTCATTAATTATATTAATAATATCGTAGATGACCTAAGCAAACCTCTTCATGTGTATATTTGAACACCAATACTTTTAACACTACAAATTGTAAAATTTATAGCCCCCCGCCAGGGTCTATAGTTACGCCACTGCTGCGTTCATAAATAAGGGAGACATATTGGAGTAGAAAATCGGTGAACATTTGGCTTGCCGGCATGTTACAAAGAGAGTATTAGTTGTTAGCAGTTTATAACATAATTGTTGTAGATTAGTAATTTACGATGCAAGTAACGTTATCAAGCTTTTTACATTACGAGAAAATAGTTTGAATGAACGACCGACGTTAGGAGCGAGTTCTTTAAAATTCTCGACTAATGTAGAAAGCAGATAACGTTACGTATATCGTAACACAGGTTATTTTATCCTAAAATACTAATCTTTTTAAAAAATAGGAAAACTGGTTATTAATGACACTTACAACAGCGAGTGGTGGTATCACTAGTAAGATAAAAACTCAATACTGTATTGTTGGTAGCACTGTCAGGTTATGTTAAATTTGAGATTTTCAGGTCAAGTTTTGCGTCAGTTTGTGTCAAATAACAAACAAAACCTAACCTACTAACATCGAATTTGACATAGACTGACAATACACTTCAGTGCTGTCAAAATGTGATTAAATGCTAATAAAGTATCATTATGTTATTTTTCTTAATAACACTAGTGCTGTTAAATGCATTTTAACGCAACTCGTTGCTAAGGAGTTATTGTCATAATAACATAATAGGATAAAATAAAATAATTTACACAATTTCTGGCTCCGGTTTTCCATAGCGGACCCTCACTGCATTTTCCAAAATTTGTGCTAAACTTATTGACTTCCTTTTGCTATAGAAGTATCCCTACGCCGAGGGATTTATCCCTCAGCCTGGCAACACTGTTTATAGGACGCGGGCGCCGCCGCTGGACCGCGACAAGAACTTGCAGTCGTTCGGAACATTTTTGCTCCTTCTCACGAATTTCTTCGTTTTTTGCCGGCCAACTAGACACACTTTAATTTTATCGGTTCTAGCCCAGTTCTCGAGATTTGCAAAAGTCTCGAGTGTAAAATTAAAATTGAGCATTTTCCCGGCGGAGCGCATAAATTCCTTCGTCTTTTTTCGTACCTGAAAGGAAGCTGTCTTTCGTATTTCGTAAACATAGCTCGGGAGGTATTGTTTTTAGTTTGTTTTTCAAATATAAACTTTTCAGAAAACAAATAGAACTGGTATATAGAGAGGGGACTCGCGCGGCGGCCGTGCGTGCGAGAGAGCGCGACGCACGCCGGGCCGATGAGTACATGCGCTTGAATATTCAAGAGGATAGACCAGAAGATGGGAGTTTCTGCTTTTAAATTTACGGTATTTTATAAAACTGCAGAATGCTGGGCGTTTTGCAAATTCTGGAAAGTTTGTACTTGAGAATTCGAGGATCAGTATTTGGAAGGATCGTAGGAAGGCTCTGAAATGTTGAATTTTAAACAGTTAGATCGAATTCTATTGAATTAATCAGCGTTGCTTTTATGTTCCCTTATTTAGCTCTACGTTGTTTTCAAATTTACACCTAGTCCTGCTGTTAAATTTTAGAATATCAGTGTAGTGGCTAGATAAAATAAACGAATAATGTATATTATTAATTACCATTAAAATAGCATATCAAGTAAAGCAATAATTTTGATGAGATAATGTCTGAATAAAACCAAAATTACAGAGCACCACAGCTTATGATGATTATTAATTTGAAAATATCAATAATAAACTTGAAGTTGTATTTCAAAAATATACATTATAGGTATAAGTTGATTAATTATAAATTATAATCGGTTTACTTTCTATAATACTTATCTGTTAAGACGTTTTGCATTAATTTTTTACTTTATCCCATATCAAAAATAAGATACATAGATACGTAAAAACCGAAATTTTGAGCAGTTGTAAACAAGATTTATCTGAAAATCATGTTCTAAAAAACAGAATTTAGAAGTAATAGTGTTCTTAGTATAAGTTTTCTTTTCATATAAAGTGTTTCATAATAGCATTAGTTTAAAATAGAATCAAGAAACAAATTATTTAATATTTTATATCAAAACAAAAATTGCATTCTTGATATACTGTAGTTCTTCTTATATACATAGCTGTATTTTAATTAACATGCCTCACACACTAAATTTGAGCAAACTCTCGCGCGGACAAATGTTTCTTGTTTATGCAGGCCGAATTAAGTAAATAAACTAAAGTTGCTTACTTCTTAACAGGACTATATAAATAACATCGTCTACTGAAAATCAATGGTGTCATGAAATTATCAAGAAAAATAGTGGAAGTTACATCGTTACCAGTTGATTAAATCGTTTGTCTTTGCTTGGTAGCTCAATAAAGAATAAAAGAAACGAATTTTTTAAAGTGTTCATTATGGCTATTAAGAAGGTTGTTCTGTTAATTGTTAGTTAAAAGAAAAATAGAAACGTTTTAACATTATCCGAAATGTTGCTCCGAACTTATATGGGATTACGAATAAAACGCCGACGTGGCAGAATTGACTGTGACCGTGACGGCTTTCCATGTTAAAACCGCCAGCGCTGAAAACTTCCGGTCTTTTTTGAGTATTTACAAATATTGCACTACCGAAAATGCAATTCGATCTGCGAGTTCAGCGACTGCCGCGTGATAGTATAACGCCTTAGAAATATTGCAAGCTTTGATATTGAAAATGCAATGTACATGTACAAGGTGAATTCGAGCATTGTTGTATGGTTTTGCATCATGTTCCATTATACCGGTTGCAGTTGAAGCGTGATTGTTTATGCGTAGCGATTGCGGTTGTTTCGTACAGGTTTTATTAAAGAATGACACAGAACAGCGTAAATTGTATACTCAACATTAATTTTAAAAACGTACGTACTGTTAGCTCAAAAAGTTCAAATAAAAAAAAAACTTGGACGACCTACACTGATAAAATTGGGATTATACACGACATTTTTCTGAGAATATTTACATGAAAACAAATGGATTTGTGGGTGTGATGCAGTAAATATCGTGTTATGTTCTCCATGTGTTCTGTTTTATTGTGAAGAAATAGACAAAATCTGGTCAAGATTATGATTTAAAGATCTCAAACATTTACAACACGAACTTTTTGCACGCCATATGAATTTTTGTACAGAATTCGCTTTGTTAGGTTGCGTAAATATTGCAGTTCAGTTAAATTCAGTTTAGAGACAAAATATAATCAAACATAATGAACAGATGAGTAAAGGATGGACGGAATGTAGGCGAGTCATTAATTGTAAGTTTTTGTTTGGTTATTGCTAAAAATTAAGAGTAAATACAATTATCACGAGCCGCCACTGGGCAGAAAACTCCGCTTTTGAACGGTTGAACGTTGTATTTGCGTCAGGAAATTTCTTACCGTGTATGCTTTTTAATCTTTGGAAACAAAAACAAATCTCTGGGGAAAAAATTTGGACTGCATGGAGGGTGAGTGACCAGCTGCCAAGCAAACTAGATTTTCGGCGATCACTACACATTATTTTAAAGGCTTGGGGATGACAAATCTCTGTATACCAATCAGAAGTTCTAGTTTTACGATTGTCAAGAGAATACTGTAACTGAAATACTTCGTCTAAAAGAAACTAAATACTAAGAAACGTCAAGATTTGCATCTCAACAAATGGGTACCAGTAATAATTCTAACTGCTTGACGTTGCAGTGTAAATATTCGAGCAGAGATTGGGGAATTACCCCAACATACTACTGCACAGATCATCAAACTTACTATTAGAGAATGATATGCCATCTTTAGCGTCTTCATAGTAATATAATTATATCGAGAGATCCAAAAAAAACTGTTCCTTAGCGGGCTGTGGAAATTCAACGTATGAATAATATGTTGGTGACAGTGTACGTCAATGTCAAATTCGAGGTTAGCAGGTTAGGATTTGCGTCATTTTGTGTCATAACTGACGGAAAACCTAACCTGATAACCTCGAATTTGACATTGACGTACAGTGTCACCAACATATTATTCATACATTGAATTTCCACAGCCCGCTGAGGAACAGTTTTTTTGGATCTCTCGATATGTCGTCTTAAGATAAATACATTTTTTGAAGTTTTCTTGCCGACGTAGTCAATGTGCAAATTTCAGTTGAATGTGGGGTCCAAAACGATACTCAAGAATTTTAAAGAGTTTAAATTTGCAAAATCGTTGATATATCTATGAGTAAAGATAATGGTTTGCTTTTTTTGTTGATTTAATTTTAGCTTATTTACCACAAACCAATTTTTCAGATCATGAAAATAACGATATGCAATAGGGACGGCAGTTTAATTTATCGAACAAAAGTGTAGATGTAGATGTAGAATAAGCCAAATGTAAAAAACTTATGAAACTTTAATTGTCTCCGTACTCAGTCAATGCATTACACTCACTGAGACACTCAACTGCTGACAAACAAGACACGTCATTTGTTGTCGACAAAAAGGTGCCATGATGCGTATGGGTTTAAAGAATGCAAAAATTAAAAGTTGAAATTACAGAATTAACAAACGTGTAGATAATTAAAATTGTAAAGTGTATAATGTACAAAGCGATCAAAAATAAAATTGATCGCGGGAACCCATGAAAAATATGACCTCTGTCAACACTGCACTTTCCACAACTACATTTGAACTACAATTAATTGTATTATTAGTTGTGTGACTTTGACGCAGTCAAATAGGCTACACAAATATGCAAAAATACGTAATTTAAACCAAATCTACAAAATAAGTTGATAGGTATCTATCATTAAAATAACATGTGGATAAGTTAAATAAGACCTTCAAAATGAATTTTATCTATGACCTCTACTAAAAGTAGGCCTTTTAGCGCTAGCTTGTTTCACTAAAAGTGACGTTTTATAGTTTACCGTGGTTAAAGAAATCAGCTGTTTACTTTTAGCTCTAGTGCTAAAAGTGAAGTGAGGTTATAAAACTACAATCTCGAACTAGAAGTGAAGTTGTAAAGTTATTCTAGTTGGTTCTTGCGTTACAGGTAAAGTGTTTTTGAAATAATTAAAGCCTTATGTAATGAATACACTCAGATGTGGAGTATTAATAATTACATTTCGTAACTGACCTTGACAGCGCTGGCTTCGCAAACATTCGCCCGCGCATGGTCTACTACTTATCATGACATAAATTAGAAGTGTCGTAGATGCAACCATTTGTTAAATCGATATTTATGGATTAATAACGGTAAAATTAAGGTCGTAGATAATAGTTATTTACTATACAAGTGGGATAACGGCATCATTAATATACGTGTGTGTAAGTTACAAACGAGTGCGTAGCACGAGTTATGTAAGCACACAAGTATATTAATGATGCATTATCACACATGTATTGCACAAAATTTTATCTACGACTGCCTAAAATTGAGAAAAGTGCATTAAGAGAAATGTCAGATGTCATTTTCAAAAATATTTTAGTAGGCAAATGTCATTATGTCATTCATTTGACACTATTTCAGTTACGTAATGAAGTCATTACACAACTCAGTTGCGTAATGAAACCATTACATAACTGAGTGGTGTAATGAGCTTCATTACCTAACTGAAATAGTGTCAAATGAGTGACGTAATGCGTTACTTATCCCACTGGAGTAGATAAAATATTGTATACAACGCGTGCTAAAAGTCGTTTATGCGCGAGACATGTTATGAAACTCAGCCTTCGGCTTCGTTTCATAATTTTCATGTCTCGCGCATAAAAGTCGACTTTTAGCACTTGTTGCATAAATAGCTATTAAACTTCAAAAATTGACAGTTCTTTGTCAACAAAAAGTATGCTACGGATTTTGTCAGTTTTATTGTATTCAATGGTTTCCGTGATCAAGTTAATTTTTGATCTCTCTGTAGAACTTGCCATTAAAATGTCAGAAGTTGAAATTATCTAACCATAAGCTCACAGGCAATTAAAATTACAGTGCACTTAATGGAAACACAAATTCAGTTGGTATGTTCTGAAATTGTAGTGGGTTGAAATTGTTGAGATTGTACTGTATCTTTATCTCGGAAACACGTACATTTTTCAATATAAATGAAGTGATCAGTTTTTACGTGAACTTGAAGTATATTGCAATGCATCGGCATATGATTATTTTTTATATTACATTTATATTTTTGTAGCTTCTGAAAAATTTCTTGGTTAAATATTAGGTACAAAATTAAATATTTAAATGAATAGCCAACTATTCTGCTGTTTTCTTTAGGCGTTAAATCTTTATTTCAGTTGACTAGCTCGGTAGAGCATGAATAACTCGAATCAGCGTTGGGCTTTAATATTCGGGTAAAATAATAATTTGATTAAACTGCCATTAGCTCCAATACAAAATTGGTTAAAGAATATTCTCACATTATCCCTAGTGAAACTTTGTCTATGCTTTGAAATAACCTCAATTACATTTAATATTCAATAAAACAACTAATTACAATCTGTTTAGACTGTTCAGGTAAGACTTGTCTCTTTGTATTTATTAATTTGCATATTATAAAAGAACTCATCTTAGATACCTGTGTATACGTTCATCAAATCAACGCCGCAGATGTTTGCTTCCTTAGGGCGAGGTTACTTCCAATTGCACCACTAGACTAAGCAACTGAAAAGTAAGTACAACAACGAACTCCAAACTCGGGATTACCTGCCGACCCTAGTTGACTCCATTTCACCATCTTCAGATGCACGGCTCCTTTTCAGTCCACTTATTCTGCGAGTGACACCATACGTTCGCAAACGAGCTCCACAAATGCATTGCATTCAATCTTTAACCACTTTTATTACTTCTGATTCATATGTTAATTTATATCTCTTGATATAAACTTCAGAAATTACGATATTTAACTTGATTACCGGATTTTATTCAGTTAACATATGAAACCAGTCCCAATAGAGAAATTTGTACTTGTTGGAGCATTTGTTTTACATGCACTTAATACTAGATTTCATTTAATTTTTGTAAATGACAACAAATTTGACACTTGTTCATTGTAACACTTTTTAATAATTTTTTTCAGTTCACACTTTTAACCTATACCTTCTGTTTTATTTCTTATCTGTTAAAAACTGTACAAATTAACAATGTCATGAATAGCACCCAGTGCTGAACTGGCAATAAAACGTATTAAAAAAAAAAAAAAATTTCTTATCTACAATTACAGATTATTGATGTGATTCGTGTGCAAATATTCTTTGAATTGCTCACATTCATTTGATTACCATCATGCTTTTACGTCACCAATCTTACCTTTTTTAAACAAATTGTAATTCAATATTAATTTTAGCACTACTTTAAGGATATTTTACAGCAAACGTCAGCTTAATTATATTCCGTTAGCATGAGAATTCTTATTAAATCTGAGACCTTGTTCTGATCTAAAGGCAATTATTAACATTCATTTAAGTTAGTAGATTTTCAAATGAAAACCTGGCCTGGCCCCAAGTTATAGTCAATCCAATCGACCTAAACCCATATAACTTATATATTAACATATGGTGTATCATTTATTATTATTAGGTAACTTTTATTTTTTCCATTATCAATTAACAATTAAACCATAATCAATCCTGTTATTTAATTGTAATTGTAAAATGATCACTTGAGCCTCCGGGTACAATACTATAGCAATATATTAAAATATTGTAACTGCGCCCTGCGGTACTACAAATGTGAAGATAAAAACATCTGTAAGGGGGTTTAAACAAAACTCCTATGAGAAAAAATTACATTTATTTGAAAAAAAAAATTATGGGATTCGAACACGGGCTCAGACACGAACCGCGATGCTAGCCAAGGGCGTATCCAGGGGAGGGCAAGGGAGGGCAGCTGCCCCCCCTTCCAAGGTGGATAAATTTTAAATTAAATAGAAAAAAATATAACGAAATCGAAGAAGAATGTGTAGCCTTTGTAGAGCATGAAGGACTTAATTTCATAAGTAATTCCAAAGCCATTGAAGATTTTGTGACAAACTTAAAACACTTGACCCTGAAGAGTGCTTGGGGTTAGACTTCGACGGATGTTTCACCATGTCTAGGAAAGAAAGGGGTCTGCAGGCGCTTCTGAGGCAAAAGCACAAAAAAGCCTTGTACTTCCATTGCTCCTCGCATAAGCTAAACCTTCTCGTGAACGACTTAAACGTTATCCCAGAAATTCGACCTGTGATGGAACTTATCAAGAAGGTAATCATATTTTTTCGCGAGTCCGTTTTACAACGCAAGCTTATTGTTAACATTCCTAAATTATGTGAAACAAGATGATGAGAGAAGTACACGAGCATCCCTGTTTTTAAGGATCACTTCATTGATATTGTTGATGCAGTAAAGACATTAGCTGAACAGGGAAATGAAGCAACAAGACAAAATGCATATCAGATGCATGCAGTGTCATGCATATTAATTTGTTGTGTCAGTAGCATTAATTGCGAAGTATTCCGCTATACTGCAATTCGTAGCAAATACACTTCAATTGAAAATACTTAACATAGTCATAGGCAACCAGCACATTGAAACTACTCTCGACGTGCTAAGAGATCATCGGAAAGATACGGAGAATGTCACAGCTGCCGTTTTGAAAGAAGCAGGCGCCATTGCAATGCATTTGAATGTTGATATAACCGACACTCTCGTTACTGGTCGAAAAAAGTATAGAAGCAACCCTTCAGCCGAAAATCCATCTGACTTTTGGAGGTCTCTAATAATTCCTTACTTGGATTCCATCATATAATCTTTAAAAGTCAGATTTTCTGCAGACAAATTACCTGCATTTTTATTGACACATTTCCATCCGAGTAACATGAGAGATGTTTCTTTGGAGGAATGGAATGAAAGTACGTCTTGTACCTACAGCTTTTTGCAATTTGGAAAGGTGCTATTGATATTGCTTCCACAACCCGGCACAAGTACTAAATGGGTTAAATGGGTTTGCCATGCTAAGTATTATCGTCAATGTGTTTTCGCAAACAAGAAGCAATTAGGGGAAGCTGTAGTTTGAAGAAAATGTGCATCTAATCCTCGCAAACTATTGTTCAAAAACTATTTTTTAAATGAATGGTGTTGACTGTTCTTTTTGTTAATTGTGTATTATTGCATGGCACCTCCTCTCCCCTCCATGGACCCCCCATAGACCCCCCTCCCTATAGACCCCCTCCCCATAGACCCCCCTCTCCCAAGAAAGAGGTTGAATTCAGAAATTTGCCCCCCCTTCCCTTTTGAGCTGGATACGCCCCTGATGCTAGCCCGGCGTTCACTCTGTATATGTTGGGTAAAACGTTTGGCCTTTTTCGTCAAGGGTAAAAACCTAAGTTACGTGCAAAATATGACCTTTATTTAACTAATAGTTTTCCAGTTAAAGCCAAAATCGGCAGAATTTTATCTTTTAAGGTGCTCACCCTCTATATATTTGACCGCAAGTATATTCTGTTTCAAGCCACGTACAGTGACGTGCAAAATATCGTCTTCCTCCAACAAATAGTTTTTGAACTATACCGCCAACAGACGGACAGACAGACAAAGAGACAGACAGACGAAATTGAGAAAACATGTTTTTCGTTGTCTAGAGATCCAAAAACGTAAAGATCTGAAAACATCTGGGAATGTGATTTTTTTACTATTACAATACTTTCTGCGTCTTTTAGACGAGGGAAGTAAAAACAGCACCCTGAAAGTCTATGTCAGAATTGTCAGAAAGTAAATGAAACTTTGAGGAAAACGGAAAAAATCATCGTTTACAAGAACTACTAATCCATTAACTCTGAAATTTTAAACACAGAAGTCCGCACTTTAACCCTCTAACCGTATTTTTAAGATGTTGTCGAACCTAAAATTGTTTTTAGGAGGTGAGTTTTCAATTTCCTAGAACGGAAAAAATTAGGCAGCGAGATACTACGAATAGGATGGTGTGGAAAGATTTTGAAGCCCAGTTAATCTGCAGCGCATTTGTGTGACGACGCATTGTCGTGCTGCAGGAGCATTCCGTTTTACAGTAGTCCACTGCGTTTGTTCTTGATTTGGTCTCGCAATTTGACTGGAAAGTTGCAGTAATACACTCCGTTGATGATACGGCCATTATCAAGAAAGTCGATAAACAGGACGCCGCGAGAATCCCAGAAAACCCGTCACTTTTCCTGCCGACGATTTCGTTCTGAATTTCTTTCAAGGAGAGTTGGAATGCCCCCACTTGCTGGCTTGTTTGGTGATTAACTTAACTTTCGTCCGCCGTGGCGGTTCTACAAAAAAAATGTCAGAATCGGCATTGATACGGGCCAGAATCTGATGAATTTAAGGTACCCATTGGGATGAGACCTTGTTCATATGCAAAATCTCATGCAGTATCAATGTAACCGATTTGTCGTCAATTTTTACAGTTTTGGCTACGGTTTTAATAGTAATTCGCTTATCTTTCATTACTATCTCCATTTTCGTCACAATTTTCGAGTTCTGTTGTGTTGCAGGTCTTCTACTTCTTGCATCATTTTCGAAGCTCTCTCTGCCACTTTTAAACTCATTTTCCCATCCTGGTAAACTTCCGAAAAATATTTACTGAAATACAAATGATCCGCCTCTGGTAAGGTTAGCAGCCTACTGGAGAGGTTATTGTTGAATAGCTAATAGAACTAATATCCAGCCTCGGAACTGGAATCGGAATGATCATACGACGATCGATCCGGCGAGAACATGGACAATGAGAAATACAATATTTAAGAGGAAAATAAAGAGACCCTTTTGCAAGGCAATAGTTGGAAGAGCACGGTAACTGTATAAATTACACCAGATGCGAAACTCTTCATAATGTCCCTTAGGGAAGGGTGAAGATGTTTTTCTATCTTTACAATGACACAGTCTAGTCGCGGAAGTCGTTCGCTACGTGATGACAATGGCCATATAAGCCTTCGAAATCACTCTTATATATGCAGATGACATATGGTTCTTCCAACAGAAACTGGGTTTACAGAGATACATCTACATCTGGAGCAATATGAAAAAAGACAACCGTAAAATATCTACACAGAAACAAAATTCACGCTTTTTGATGGATAAGACCGATACGATCGAAAAACGTTGAAATTAAAACCTTGCAACAGGTAAGCCGTTTGAAATAATGAGGATGCGACATCACATATGACCGAGATAACTTAAATAAAAAAGAACTTAATCAATAGAAATCTGAAGAATAAAACTAGAAAAGACACACGAATGCTACTACAGACTACAATAATGTATGGAAGCGAAACATGACGATAATCAACAATCAGCAGGAGAGTCAGATTCAAACAGCAGAGATGGTGATTCTGAGATTGGTTACCGGTTGAACGAGAAGTGATAGGATGAGGAATATTGATAATTGATATAAGAGAATAGCTATACATATACAACTTCAATTGGTTATATCTCTCTAATAAGGCATTTCCAAACACACCTTCATATATGTTTTTCATGTTTTTGGTCAGTTAACAACACATATAAAAATTGGACAGAGCTGTAATTAACACCCTGTATGTCTGTAGCTTAGGCAGCTGATTCAAAATTATTTATTTAAGGGTTTTCCTTATTTTAAGGTTTCATGTAATAAGAATTTGTTTCTATATGTAGGATGTGTTAATAAATACAACTTTTCTGAGTAACCACTTTATTTTCAACTTATCATTTGCGTGTCAGTGGTTGAACTGACCACCGAAGATTTTAAAATGACGCACCAGCAACCCTCCGAAAATGAGCGAGTGCGCCCGAAATACAAAACTGGCAACGAAAATACACAAACTTAATATTATACAAAGAAATAGAAATATGTTACATTAACTAGTCTAAACATACCCCCCACCTTGAAGAACTAAACTTCAAAACGCTGTACAGTTACAATAATGATTAATAAATCATACATATATACAAAAATCGAGCATCTTTAATAACACAACATAGAATAAAGTCTTTAAAAATCAGTTAATTGTCATTAATGGGTAACACACACAGTTTAGCCACCGCACGTTTTTGTACGGCACCAACACTTTTCACAGTTACCACTCGGATTATGCCATCAGAGCCGGGATGCACCTCCACAATTCTGCCAAGGTGCCATTTCAGGGGAGGCACATTGTCCTCGCGAATGACGACCATTGCGTTGGGCGTAATTAAATTTGCGCTGTTGGATCGCCATTTAGTTCGCACTTGTAGTTGGCTAATATACTCCTTGGACCACCTAGCCCAAAAGTGCTGAGCTATCTGCTGCACCCTCTGAAAGTGAGATAGTCTTGCTGGCTTAGTGTCAACAACATCTTGATCTGGAACGCTGAATAAGCTTCTCCCTATCAGAAAGTGAGCTGGAGTGAGAGGATTTAGGTCAGAAGGGTCATTTGACAATGGGGAGAGAGGTCTAGAATTTACCACTGCTTCAATTTGAATTAAAACTGTATTTAATTCTTCATATGTTAGTAGTGCAGTGCCAATAACGCGTTTCAAGTGATATTTTATTGTTTTTACACCTGCTTCCCAGAGACCTCCGAAATGCGGAGAGCTTGGTGGTATAAAGGACCAGGAAATACCCTCTGAGGCTATTGCATTATCAAAATCCTTACTAGTGCATTCAGAATTTAAATCTCTTAAAAATGATTTTAAACAAGCATTTGCCCCAACGAAATTGCTGCCATTATCAGAATATATTTTAGAAGGCTTACCCCTCCTTCCAACAAATCGTCTTAAGGTAGCTAAGAAGGCTTCTGTGGTAAGTTCCGATACAACTTCCACATGAATTGCCTTTGTCGAAAAACAAATGAAAATGCATATATATGCTTTGATCGTCTTGCAACCTCGACCCTTGCGGTCTTTCGTTAAAATAGGGCCACAATAATCTACGCCACATGTTTGAAA
This sequence comes from Agriotes lineatus, assembly GCA_940337035.1. Lineage (NCBI taxonomy): Eukaryota > Metazoa > Arthropoda > Insecta > Coleoptera > Elateridae > Agriotes > Agriotes lineatus. The sequence goes on along the minus strand of CALNHX010002151.1, from coordinate 121,348 downwards.
GGGAAAGGCAGCTGTTACTCGCTCTTTAGGCAAAGATCCCATTAAATATTTAGCACGATTGGGATTTGCACGAAAACATCTTACGCAGTTATGAACAATTTTTCGCACTAAGTTGCGTCCCGAAATTGGCCAATATGTGTCCCTAAGAACTGACAAAAGTAACTGCGGACCCGAATGTAGCGTACGTTCGTGCAGGTCTTGCGCAATTAGCAATGTAAGCCGATGCTTGGACGGGAGAATAATGGGGTGCTTCTTATTTTCAGAAAAATTGGAATTTTGTAATCTACCGCCTACCCGCAAAATTCCTCTTTCATCAAGGAAAGGATGTAGGGCGAGTAAATTACTTTTGGAGTTAATATCCCTTGATTTCGACAGTTCCTTGATTTCTTGCTTAAATTCGTCGTGCTGGGCAATTTTTATCAGAATTTCCAAAGCATGGTTTAATTCAGTCACTGTAAGGCAACCGATGGTTCTATCACGTTTTAGCTTTAATGAATTGTTTTTAAATCTCACACAATATGCTATACATCGCTGCAACCGCCTTAGAGAAGAAAAACGCGCAAATAAATCGTTTTCAATTCTTGCCATCAATTCAATTGTAGTTGCAACGCGGCATTCAGACAAATACTCAGTGGAAGTCTGATAATTTTCAATTGCCCCACCGGGCCAGCAGCTAGGTAACTGCCTTAGCCAACCTGGGCCGTGCCACCAAAGTTTTGAGCCAATTAATTTATTTGGTCTAATACCGCGTGATAGGAGGTCAGCAGGATTGTCACCAGAGCTAATATGCCGCCAGTCAGACTGGCCTACCAAATTTTGGATTTCCGAAACCCGATTGGCCACAAAGGTTTTTAGGGTATTTGGAGCTGACTTAATCCATGCTAGCGTAACTGTCGAATCGCACCAATACACGGTAGCGTCAAACTGCATTTTTATGGCTGCCTTGAACTTATCAACAAGCCTAGCAAGTAAAAAAGCTCCACACAGTTCTAAGCGCGGTATAGAGAAATGGTTTTTAACGGTGCTACTCTAGATTTAGCACAAGCTAATTTAACATGTACGTTTCCTAACGCGTCCATACTCCGAACGTAAATACAAGCGCCATAAGCGACCTCAGACGCATCTGAAAAACAATGAATCTCAATGCTCGTTGCGTCGTGGATGATTACTTGACGCGGTATCTCTATTTGCTGCAAAGCTTTTAGTTCATCTTGAAACTGTAGCCACTGAGAATGCAAATCCATAGGAACAGATTCGTCCCATGATAAATTATATTGCCATAATTTTTGCAGCAAGATTTTTGGTATTATGACAGCAGGACCTAGGAGCCCTAAAGAATCAAATATTTTAGCTGTAGCGGATAAAATATACCTTTTGGTCACGGAAGTTTGCAATTCATTTGCCTTGATGCTATAATTTAGTGTGTCTGATTGCGGTAGCCATAATAAGCCTAAAGTTTTTGTGTTTTGATCGGGACACAACTTCAGGGCGCTAGAATCTCCAGCATTGGAGGCAGGTATATCATGTAAAACTGAAGGTTCGTTTGATATCCATTTTCTGAGATCGAAACAACCACGTTGGAGTATCAAAATGATTTCATTTCGAATAGCAATTGTTTCTTCGATGGAATCTGCACCCGTAAGCAGATCATCGACATAGAAATCATTTAAAATTATGTTAGATGCTCGAGGAAATTCGCTTATGCTTTTATGCCCTAACTCTTGAAGACACCTAATTGCCAAGAATGAAGCCGCGGCAGTGCCGTACGTAACCGTGTTCAAACAGTAGTCCGCCAATGGGTCAGTAGGGCTTGATCGCCATACAATGCGTTGCAAGTCTCTTTGTTCGGGCTGAATAAACACTTGCCTGTACATTTTTGCTATGTCAGCCGATAGAGCGTATCTATATTTGCGAAATCTGATTAAAATGGAAAAAAGGTCATCCTGAATGACCGGACCTACAGCTTGAAGATCGTTCAAAGAGATGCCTGTGGTTGATTTCGCGGACCCATTAAACACGACCCTTAACTGGGTTGTTAGGCTTTCTTCTTTTATCACGCCATGATGGGACAAGTAATACGAAACGACACTATTTTCTACATTTTCTATCTTGCTCATGTGACCCATCATCTCGTATTCACTCATGAATTTGACATATAATTCCTTAAGTTTAGGATTTCTCTCCAACTTTCGTTCAAGGGCGTAAAATCTCTTAACAGCTAGTAATTTTGAATCGCCTAATTTATTCGATGTTTCCTTTAGCGGAATGGAGACATAGAATCTACCATTCTCGTCGCGAGCAGTAGTGCTGGTGAAATTCCTTTCACAAAAACGCTCTTCGCTTGAAAGCGCCTTGGTTACGCAACATTCCTCTAGTTCCCAGAATTTTGCTAATTGTGCTTGCACATCTAGACTACTACTTGCTATATTTAAATTGCAATAAACATTGTTACGATTATTAGGCTGACAATTTAAAGGACCGGCTAATATCCATCCTAGCCTCGTTTTTTGCAACGTTATCCGATTTCCACCTAGCTTAATTTGTCCCACACAGATTAATTGCCAAAAGATCTCAGCACCTATCAGAACTTCAATTTCACTTGATATATTAAATGTATTGTCAGCTAATTTAATATTCGGCGGAATTTGCAATGAGGCTGAGTCGAACGAGTAGCTTGGAATATTTCCAGTTATTTTTGGGACTACTATACAAGAGATGGTGGTTTTAAAATTGCCATAGCTTGAGTGCATACTGAGTTCCGCTTTGTGTCGAATTTGGGTGGACAACTGGTTTATACCCGTTACCGCTAAATCAATATTAGTTTTTTGTAAACCTAATCGCTCACACAAATTTTCAGTTATAATATTTGACTGGCTACCCGAATCTAATAATGCACGACAATTATAAAGAGAGCCAGATTTGCACTCAACACGAATGATCGCCGTTGATAGTAGCACTTGCTGCTCGTAGCCATTCATAATATGACTTGTCATCGACGAAACTGCATTAGATTCTTCCTGACTTATCTGCGCTGTTTGCGAATGACTGGAGCTTGACGCTTCTACACTATTTTGAATGACTCCGGAGGGAAAACTTTGATTTTCTGAATTTTGAGTATTTAAATGTAGGAGTGTATGGTGCCTTTTCCTACAATATCTGCAGCTTGATGCCCTACAAAAATTACTGGAATGGAAGCCCTTTAAGCAGTTAAAACAAAGTCTTTTGTTTTTTGCCTCTTGTATTCGAGACGCTATCGGAAGTGCTTTAAACTGTTCGCAATTATAAATGCTGTGCGAGTCTTTGCAAATGACGCATTTAGGCTGCTTAACTGCATTTTCATTAGTGGCCAAAATGAATTTGCTGTAGAATTGTTAAATTTGGTTTTAAATTTGTTAACTTTCAGTTCACTGGCCTGAGTAACATTAAGAGTTTCTAACAGTTCGCATTTCGACTTCAGAAACGTTTTTAAATGCTCCATAGTTGGAAAATCACCTTCAATTTTCTGAGCCTCCCATTCACGTTTAGTGGCGGAATCAAATTTAGCACTAATTAAATAAATCAATATGGTATCCCACGCTTCTACTGGTTGACCTAATACCTTTAATGCCCTTAAATGTTTAGAAATATTGTCAAGGAGCTGCCGTAACAAAATATGGGATTCCTTTGCTATAGATGGTAAATTAAACAATAGCTTAATATGGTTATTTACAATTAGCCGCTTATTGTCGTACCTTTCAAGCAATAAATTCCACGCAATGGGATAGTTAATATCGCACACTTGTAAGGATTGAATTATTTCGCTTGCCTTTCCCTTCACGGAGCCCTTTAAGTATAGAAATTTTTGAACATTTGTAATAGTTTCGTTATCATGTATTAATGATTTGTATAAATCTCTATACTCTAACCAATGCCCGATATCGCCTTCAAATTCAGGCAAATTTACTGTTGGAAGACGAACTTGATTTATAATGCCGGAATGGTCGAGGTTGCTACGATTTGAATTATTTGTTTGTTGCTGCAAGGGGGTGCTTTGACTGTGTTGCTTTAGAAATGTTTGTGCCAAAGATAAATTTGTGTAATACAAACATTCAAAGCTTTCTCTTTCATCTGAACTAGCAACAACTTCTTCAGACTGAAGCGATTCAATTTCATCTTGCACTATATTAAAATCAGCTATAATGGGTTTTATTCCCGAAATTCTCATTTCTAATTGGGAAAGAAATGCTTCATCTGGATTCGTACTGCTTAAGGCTGAATTAACATAAGTTTGAAACCTCGTGAGTTGGGCTTTAATAACACCACGTTTTCGTATTAAGTTCGCTAAATCTTCCATAATTTCAAAGTAATTGCAGCAATGGTAATGAGGAATAAAGAAAAGTAGGATAAATACGATAAGGAAGCTCACTTACTTCTTAGCCTCTTTGTTCTCAGCGCAGGGTTGCTACCTGCGGGCGGGCTTCTTTGTTGTCGATTTGCACCCGGAAGCTGATTCACGCTGCTAACTGCAAGTACAGGCTGGTGCCAGATGCTCCAAAATGCTGCTTGCTGGGTACAAAGGGATGCTAACTGGACGTTGACCCAAGGGCTATGGACAAAGGAATGATGCTCCGGCGTCGCCTTTTGATTACGTATTAATTTAATACTACTTGGGGATGAATCGCTGATGCTTCCACGTAGTCGCTCGAAAGATGAATTTAGAAATCGACGCGCTGGTATTCGTACAGGCCACGGATTTCAAACACTTGGCGAATTTGGTTTATCGACGGTAAATTTAATTAATTGGTTACCGGATAAACTCTTACACACACACTACACATAGCTCTTATTAATTCGACTGCGAAGGACCAAAAATATGTTAATAAATACAACTTTTCTGAGTAACCACTTTATTTTCAACTTATCATTTGCGTGTCAGTGGTTGAACTGACCACCGAAGATTTTAAAATGACGCACCAGCAACCCTCCGAAAATGAGCGAGTGCGCCCGAAATACAAAACTGGCAACGAAAATACACAAACTTAATATTATACAAAGAAATAGAAATATGTTACATTAACTAGTCTAAACACTAATATTAAACCCTTATACTAAAGACCACTACAATATATAAGTATCAGTAAAAAGATAAAAATAGTTTTTCTAAGTATCATGTATTTGATATAAGAAACCTAATACCAATATCAATATCAAAACGAATGGAAATCTAAAACCATATTTGAATTACTCTTTAAAAGTGTTCTACTAATGTCCAACTAATTTTATTAGAAGTAACATAATAATAGATGTATAACAAAAAAAAACTAATATTAAAACATTTCTATTTTTATACCGAGTATTTCACTTAAGTTGCGAACATAGGGAAATAGCATGGCAAATCGTATATATATATATACAGATTCCTGCTTGCCGCTTGAAGTGATAGTATTGATAGTGGTATCAATCGAACGAGAAAAAAGGCGCTTCATTTGATACTATTACTTTACTTGAATTTGTTGCTTGTTTAAGATAGAAATAGCTTAAAAACTGTAATAAATGTTTTGCATTTTATTCACAAAAAACAGACCAGCCAAATAAATGTTATTTTCTGCCAGTTATCAATTCACGTATTTAACTAATTACTATGAAAATAACATTTATTTTAGCATAAACAAATTTGATCATGGCTGGTCTGTTTTTGTGAATAAAATGACAAATATTTACAACAGTTTTTAAGTTATTTCTATCTTAGACAAGCAACAAATTAAAGTAAAGAAGTATCAAATTAAGCGATTTTTTTATCTTTCGATAAATACCACTATCAATCCTATCAATTCAAGCGGTAAGCAGGAATCTGCATAAATACGATTTCCCATGCTATTTCCCTATGTTCGCACCTTAAGTGAAACACTCGGTGTAACAAACAAGCCAAGGCGGCTAGGTCGATTAATTTTGTTTATGATATTCAGCATTAGAATGCGTAACTTTGCCCCAGTGTAACTCACCGATTATCTCTTATCGTTTTCGAAATCCCAATGGCCAACCTCGAATTTGAATAACCCTGTATATTAGGAGATTTCATTAATGTGGTGGAAAACGTTTGGAATTGGTTGATATGTGCTGATTGAAATATTAATTTTTTTTCGAAAAATCTATGTATATAATAGTATATTATGTTATTAGGAGCAAAAGTTATATTTTATGTGGCGAGGCTGGACGGGTTATCTGCCGAGCTTGCGAGGCAGATAAGTACAGCCGAGCCACATAAAGATACTTTTGCTCCGAATAACATATAGTATTTTTTCTTCAAACGTTTTTATAACAAATTATTTACAACTTTGTGAACAAAATTCAAAGAAAATTACTTGATCTCGTCAGCGAAAGATAATATTATCTGCCGCTGACGAGCGGCAGATAAAGTTGTCAGCGGCAGATAAAGTCGTCAGCGGCAGATAATAACTTTATCTGCCGCTCGTCAGCGGCAGATAATAGTATCTGCCGCTTGGCAATGAAGTGACAGTTTAGCATCATCAATCCAGCAGCATAATGCCATATTTTACTGCCGTTTGAAGAAAAAAGTAATTTTCATACGAGTCTTGCAATGATTTATAATAATATCGTCATTACTCATTAGATGAGTTAAGCAAAACATTTCGACTTAAAAACTTTGAACAAATTGGCGTTCTGAAAACTCTTATAAGGCAAATAAGTTGGGCTACTATTATGTCAATCACGGAGTAAACACATTAACGCGAAATTTTTCTTCAGGATTAGGGAATTTGAAATCTGTACTTGACTTATCACTTTTGTTCTATTGATTTTGAAGTGGGATCAGTCAGTATCCCATCAAATAGGGACCTCGATAGGCGAGTGCGGCGATCGCTTGCAGTCGAGGTCACAGGGGTTTTTCGGGAGTCTGTGGCCGATGATTCGAATCCGGACCTCGGCAGTTGTCAGCTCCAGGAAACCCCTTACCATAGGTTAGGTTAAGGGTAGTTTCAGGTAGTTTAAGGTAGTGGTAGTACACTAGTATGCACAATGGGCCCGGAAAAGTGGCCTAAGTGCTGTAGGACGTACAATCCACAATCCACCCCACCAAATAGCCAATTTCACAGCTTCAGCTCTTGATAACAGTTCCTCAATTCAGTAATTTTTTTCTAAATACGTTAACAGTAAGATAAATTTGAAACTTTCTACATATTTTCCGATTTCTTCTGCCTCAAATTTTTCGTCTTTATCATGACTTTATCTCCTTTATAGCCCGCAAACGTCAGCCTTAAATATATCCATTTCATTGCAAAGTGTTACATTTTCGCTTTTATTTGAAGAAAAAATAGAGTTTGAACATTTGGGTAATACCAAGTCGCGAATTTACTTAAGAGGAAGAAGGACAACAATTATTAGGTTGGCGAAATTTAGGATACACCTACTACGCACGCTCAGATCATCATGTAGTTTTTCTGTTTTACAATTCTTAATTGATTATTTACGAAAGTTAGCGCTTTGCATTACCGAGTCAAGTTTTCACATGCAATTACAGTTTATTGCCGCTTCCACCTCCACCGGAAAAGAAGAGCAATGACCAAATGGTGCTTCTCTTTTGGACTGGCAGTGGCTCTACAGTGTTTTGTTCATGTATAACAGTTCCTAGTTGTATATGTAAATTTGGTAACTAAAATAGGCGAGTTTGTAGATCACGTAGTCACGATCTGAACTTTGCATTAACCTGCCTCGTAGTATTCGCCGATCTCCATCAGCCACATTTCAACACAGCGTGGCCGTTCCAATTACATCACCAACACCAAGTTAATCTCGGACTCTTTCCTCGAAGAGGCAATTTTCGGCGTGCAGTTTTTAACCGATGTCAGTTTACCTGCTATTGATTCACAATAAACGGCTCGTCCCCTTTCGTGGCCTTCTGTTTAGCCCTCTGCTACGGTTTCCCGCGTAGGCAGAGTCGCTTACTCCACGCTGACGTAGTACCCCTACGTGCGTGGGGAATTCAATGAATGAGGCGGTGGGTGGGGGCGAAGGGTCGTGATAAATGACGCGCGGGGGCGGCTGTGCAAACCCCCCCATTTTCCCGTTATTGATCCGAGTACACAAAGCCAACTCTGATTGTTAGGTGGTATAAATTTGGCATAAATGGGAAACAAACTGTTATGCGACGGTTGATCCTTGACTGAGTCGATTTGCCGATTGTCTATTCATCGGCTCGCGTCGTGATTATTTAAGAGTAGGTTAATTGGCTGGGCCAAAACTAAATTAGCACTTGTTGGAGTAGTTTACGAGTGGGAGGCATGCTAGTTTCCCTAATATGAATAAACTAACCGTGCCAATTGAATTTTCTAAAATTGTATTTGGCAGGTGGGCAGTTTGCCTACATGTTTAAAAACGTAGCTTATGATTTGCTGTGGGAAACTAGGTTTAATTATAAATATACTCATATATGTATACATTATCTAGTTCTAACACCCATCGCGATGTATTAGTTAAAAGCAACAATAAAAACATCAAACCATTTAAATTAAAAAATATCAGTAAAGGGCTTTACTCAGAACTTCCCTCGCAAGTGAAAGTTTTGAAACTAAAAATTTTGAAAATATCAAAGGAAGAAAAGACATTTAATTCTTTAAGATATTTTGGGTCCAAAATATGCTTATTTTCGTCAAGGGCAAGAACCTGAGCTATATGCAAAATATTACTTTAAGTTAACTAATAGTTCTTGAGTTAAAGCCAAAATAGACAGAATTTTATTTTTTAAGATGCTCACCCTATGTATATATTTGAGCGCAAATATATTCGCGTTTGTAGCAGGAAGATTTCTAATTATGCAAAAGAAAGACCTCCAACAGGCGGACAGACAGACAGACAAATCGAATTGAGAAAACCTGTTTTTCGTAGTTTAGGGACCCCGAAACGTGAATATCTGAAGAAAATTTTCACGATTACGATACATACTTTCTTCGTCTTAGGCGAGGAAAGTAAAAATAATGTACAGATTATTATGTTTTGCAATAGAATATGATAAAAAAATATGGAAACAGATTAGGTGAGACGTTTCCATCGCTGTAATAACTAATTAGTATGTGGAAATGACGATCCTCAAAAATAGGAATTTTGGTAAATGAGTTCATACAAACGAATAAATGTTATAGAGATGCAAAGAACACTAACGAATAAAGCCACAAGTTTGTAAACTATGTGGAAGTAGCAAAGTTTAGGCACGTGGTAAACCAGGTACTTTAAACGTCGCCTGAAACGTTCATATGTTCAAAGCGTTATCAGAACTTCGCCCAGACTAAGATATTATATTTCAGGTCCAGCAAGGAATCTTCAATACGCTGCACATAGTAACAGTAATGAATAATGGTATAGAATAAAGAAACTTGAAATAGCAGCTAGGAATCGTTTTTGATAAATACATTGACATTTTGTTACATTAATTTTGACGTTAACCTCTACTTTTAACGTATTACATAACCTGCTTTTCGAAGTTGTGCATTTGGTTGCCGTGAACGTTGGCACGGTCGTTAAGTCACTTCCGTCCGATTTTGTTTTGATTGCCAGATGAACCGAGACGGGCTAAAAGCAAATTAGTTTGCAATCTTAATGGACTACTGTCTGGCCTTTAAAGAGGGATTTTGAAGATTGAAAAGGTTGCGGTTTCCCTTAATTTTCCTAAAAATCGCTGAATAGTAGCGAGATTTGGAAAAGACACCGTGTTGGTAGATGCAGTTAAAACTGTAGTTCATGGTGAGTCAGGCCACGAAGGTATGTGTTAGCAATTCGGCGTAAGAGGGCTCATCTCTATTCTAGATGGTTTCCGATAAGTCTACACCTCTTTATTATGCTACGTAGTATCGAGTTGAGAACGTTGAGCTGATTTACGTCAGAAGTGAGTAGTTTTAAGGTACTCCTCGCCTGTACACTAATGACCTTCTATTTGTTCAAGGATTTTTCTTTTTACAGATTTACACATTGTGATATTTTCATATTTCCATGTTTGAAGATTTTCGGAATTTCTCCTCAGGTTGTTTTTGCTTGCTTCGTTCACTACATAACTTTGTTCGCCGTGCACTGACGCTCAACAGCCTCCTTAGTTTTCCTCTACGTTTTAAAATTTGCCTTTTGAGGTGCCAGCCGGCGAAGAATTGGAAACCTCTGATCTATACAATTGTGAATTTTGTGATTTCGGCTGCTCAGCGACACGTTTCGCATGTACCGGCTGGAAATACCTGAGCTCACCCACTCACACCGCCAGTGAAAATTATCTGGTGCGGGCTTTGAACCTTGATATTTGTGTTCAAACGAATTTATTTTGTTGACAGGTGATTGTTCGCCAATTGCTGTTAATAATTACCTTATTGCGCACAGCACAAATCTTTCATTTTCTCAATTGTGATGAGAACAACAGGCTTGAATGCCTCGATTTACTCGAAGTTTGGCATTGCTTTTTTAATCCGTAGTTTTCTTGGAACGCAATTCTTCATTTAGGACTTCAAATGCTTTCTCAGAATAAATTCGGTTAAATTCGTTTTAACAGGGTTTCGTGTGTTGTTTGTGCACTTAACTTTTTGTGTTAGCCGCCGTATAAATAATTTGCCCTTCTGGGTCTGTTTTTCATATATGGGCGCAGCGTAAATTTTACTTCATTAGTAGTGAATGCCTGGCTTAGCTTAATTAGCAGGTATTATAAAATAGAGTATCTGTAATTCTGATTTGGTGCTGATAATGTACGCGTCGATGTGAATAACGAATAATGGTTTTTTTATTACTAGCTGATGTTTCTTTCTTTTTAGTGGTCGTTATGTCTTCTAGTTAGTGTTGCCACGAGACAAGACGAGATGAGATTCTACCCATCTCGATTTCGATCTAGAAAATTCTGGAAAGCTGCTTCTCGATTTCCAACTCGAACATTTTTGTCTATCGATTCTCGATCTCGAATTCAAGAATCTCGATTCTCGAATATTATATATGGGCGTATTGAATTGAAGCAGCTGTGACTGCTTAAAAATAATCACGTGTTCCATGTATTAGCGTTCTTAGCTTTCCCTTTATGAACTATCCTTAAAAGAGCAAAGCAGTCGAGCAGGCTCAGAGGTAGAACCTCTTGCCGAGTCCACTGTCATTTCCCAATTTGGCTTTGGCAACCATAAGGTCTTACTTCTAACAGCTGATTCTGATTTGTTTATATTGTGATGACTGAACTGTTTGTAATTATTTACTTTTGGTATAAAAATTAATATAAGTTAAAATTTAAGGCAAATTCAATACACAATTCTCAGATTATATTTTTATACTGTGTTCAAACTTGCCTGTCAATAAATTAAGGCTAGTTAAAATAAAGTGTAATAATTAATTACACAAATTAATGGTTGAATGCCCCTCATTCTATTTTATTTAACTGTAATATTTATTACGCCAACTCTCGGGGGACATAAAGACTGTTCATCTCAGATTGAGTTCTGAAATTCACTATATTCTCAAATTTTAGGTTATTTGTCTCAACGTAGCTCATTTGCTCGTTCTTCGTAGATAATTGACAACCTCGTAAATTGACAGATGAACACAAAATGGTTTGTGCGTACAGCGTGTATTTGAACGTTTTAAATCGTGAAATAATGTGAGAAAGCGTCAGGTAAATAATTCGAATATTCTTGCTTGGCAACAATTAAACTCGCCTTGGTTGTTAATAGGATGACATAGGACCCACGCTAACTTTCATTTGTTTATGATGCTCGATTCTGCCCAATTTCGCAAATTTGATGACGCCGTTTGATTTTTGAAAATTACGGCGTAGCAGGACCCTTGGAAAAACGAAATGCCTCTTCAGCAAAGTTCAGTCTCGAATTTACATAGCTTTCCGAACGGCAACTCTTAAAATTACAGATGGATCCTACCTCGTGAAGTTCGCTTCGATGCTACTTGTAGATGACGCTTCCGGTTTTCTACCTCTGGAGTCGCTCCCCTGGGTGCAGATGTTGAAAGCGACGTTCTTGCAGACCCCGCTGACATCCTTGATCGCTGACCTCTGGGTTCCGATGCTAATTTTGGTCGTAGTCGAAGATCGTAAACTCCATATGCTCGGCTGCCGATGTCCACTCGAAGTCGGATTGGAAAAATGTAAATTTTTTGTTGCGGAACTTCCCACAAACGATAGTACAACTGCTCGGACACTTAGGCAATAAAATGGGCCACTTTTTATCTTGGTAATACACTTTTTTTATCATTAAAACATTAGTTAAATATGAAGCACAAATTCGACAAACTACATTAATTTCTATTTTCAATTGTTCTCTTTGTTAATAACAAAAAAGCATTAGGTTGCTATGATACACAAATTAAAAATCTAACATTTTCTTAAATTTAAAATATTGTCTTTTGCTTATAACTAGTATTGTTCTTTAGCGTTGCATTTACAAACGTTTTTAATTTCCCTGCTCTGCTCGTTTGCACTTTGTTTTTAATTATTAACGCACTGATATTTGAGTCCACTTTTTACGTTGCTTGCTTCTCTTTTGTTGCCTACATTCATGATTGCTCTTTTCAAATTTTCTAGATTATCCTTGTCTTCATCTACCCTTCCGCTGGTTCACAATGTTCACTGTTCTTTGCTTTTATTTATAAGTACGCTCATTTATATGCACATAACAACCTTTTGTGTCAATTACTTTCGTTTGGTCTGGCTTTACATATGCACAAACCTGTAATTTTAATTATATTACTTTATTCAAAAGCCAAATTCAAACCCTCTGAAATATGCTTTGCTTTTGCGTGCCTTTATCTGACTAATTACTGTTTCTCGCATCTCATTTCCAATGCATTTAATACCTTTATTACTGTTTAAAATTGCAATTATATCAAATATCCTAGCTCTGTGCTTTATTGACTTGGTTAAATATTTTGCACTGCAAACAGAGCCAAATTGTGGGCTTAATACCATTTCAATATGTGGGTTTTAAAAAACCTATTGAAAAACTGTCGAAATCGACAATTTCCTTAATTTGGTCTGGAATATTCGAGAATTACTACTTTCAGCTTGTTTCGTCGTAGCTCACTGCTTCGGTGTGGTTCTATGCAGTCGGATTCGGTAAATGATTGAACTTAGCGCCCTTAGGGACTGATTTATCATTGCTTGTACTAATTAGTGAATTAATTACGTACTTTTTGATACTCACGACCACTCACCGGCATTTGGTTTGTGCTAATTGTTTGGAATAGTAAAAGTGATGATGTTACCATCGCCAATTTTCGCTAATATTAGGCTTTAGTAAATATTGGCATAATGAAATTGGCGCCCTACTTATCAAGCTTTTCAGATTCTTTCTCTCTACATTTTTCTGATTAGATTTCTCTTTTTCCATTCCAATAATAACTTTTCCCTGACTGTGTTCGTATTATACGGGGTTTTGAAACTGAAATCGATATCTTTACATTCGTCGAAATTATGAAAATAAAAATAAAAAATTGAAGTTCAAGGCCCTATAATCTCTTACTGAAAGGAATTTGTACTAAGGTATATTGAGTTTAATCGATTTATTATAACGTTAGGAATCTATGACTAATCGTTGTCCTAATCTTTTTGGGCCACCCTGTATAAATAATATATTAATGTTGCCAAATGTAAAGCTGTGTGTTTTAGTTTGAAATCAAGTTAAACTATTTTAAACGTTGTTACATCTATGATACTTATATAGCGACTGTTTATTTTATAGTAGTTTTAAGCATATTATTCGTTTTGTTGCACAAGTTCAACAATTTTTCCTTTCAGTTAACTTGAGGTTGTCCTTACTAATGAACAAAATAAATGAATAGGTAAGTTGTTTTATTTGTATATAGTCTATTATTATACTATTTACATTAATTGTTTCTCTATTTTTTTATTTCGTAGCACTGCTTTTTTTTTGGACAACACACATCATCGTTCTAGGACACGCTACTGGTATTCCCACGCTTTCGATCAAGCACTGTTATGCTGTTTACTATTATGTTGTATATGTTTAGTTTTTATCTATTTTCTAGCGATTTCTTTATTCCATAATATTTAGTTTCTTACTGTACATATTTGGGGTAGTTATTAGTTGGCCTAGTTTTCTTTTTAATTTCATGTTTCTATATAGTTCTGTAACTTTTTTTATCTACGACCACTACTAAAAGTAGGCCTTTTAGCGATAGCTTGTTTCACTAAAAGTGACATTTTATAGTTTAGCGTGGTTAAAGAAATCAGCTGTTTACTTTAAGCGAATGTGTGGTATAAAGTGAAGTGGGGTTATAAAACTACAATTTTGAACTGGAAGTGAAGTTGTAAAGTTATTCTCTAGTTACTTCTTGCGTTACAGGTAAAGTGTTTTTGAAATAATTAAAGCGTTATGTAATGAATACAGTCAGATGTGTAGTATTAATAATTACCTTTCGTAACTGCCCTTGACAGTACTGGCTCCGCAAACATTCGCCCGCGCGCCAAGGCCTACTGTTTATTACGACATAAATTATAAGTGTCGTAGATGCAAACTTTTGTTAAATCGATATTTATGGATTAAAAACAGTAAAATTAAGGTCGTAGATAAAATATTGTATGCAACGCGTGCTAAAAGTCGTTTATGCACGAGATATGTTATGAAATTCAGCCTTCGGCTTCGTTTCATAATTTTCATGTCTCGTACATAAACGTCAATTGTTAGCACTTGTTGCATAAATAGCTATTATTATCTACGACAGTGTGTAAAATTGACTTTTAGTTGGCAGTTTTAAGTTTGTAAAATTACTGTTTAATAACATATTTTCATTGGTGCACATCGTCAGTAACAACGTGTTTTAAAATTTTTAACCACACAAAATTACGATCGGTTGCTAGTAATCCTAATTTACATTTAAACTATTTTTTATATTTACCGTGATTTCTAGATTCTATCGTAATTAAAATATTGTACGATACACATGCGCAAAGCATCCTTAGTCGTTCTCCCCACTCGTGATTAAATACTAGTTTTACGCACTTGTATCGTAAATTACTATTATTAAACTGTAGTTGATTCCAGTTTATTGTTGTACAGACTATTTTTTTAATTGACATTATATTATCATATGCTTGAAATATTAAATAAATAGGAATAACTTCCCGCTTCTATCTGTTACTTCTATATAAAAGAAGTCAAGATTTTTTCATTTTTTAAGCTGTGATTTCAAAATTCGAATTTAAAAAAAATTACATTAAAATGAGGATTCCTCTACATTTTGAATGCTTGGCGGTTGCTGTGCTGAGTTGGCTCTTGGTTGACGTCACAGTCACTGAGTTGACGGCCTTATAAGGAACTAGTAAACCTCCTACAGTGTGTAATCCAGTCTTTTGGGGAGATTATTATTCAGATTATGTCTCCGTTTTATTTTTTTTTTACAATTTAAAAATCGTTTCATGTAAATAATCAACTTGAACTTCAAAAATATTTTAAAGCTTAAAAATAACTGTAAGATATTAATTTTTAATAATAAATATTACAGTTTTGGTAAAATATAAGCAATAAATTGTCTAAATTCGATGACGAAAAAATTTGTTACAAAGTTTGATTAATTTTTGTTCTTTGCTTTGTTTCAAATTAGTTTTGTCAAAGAACTGACCAAAACGTAACCTAAATTATTTTTCAGAAAATTCTTTCATTTTTGTAGTAGTCCTCCCAAAAATCTCATGTTAATTAAGTAGTAAGCTGTATTTTATTACCAAATTAAGTATGCGTTTGAATGGCTACCGGCATGGCATAGTAATTGACCAATTTAAATATTTAATCGGTACAGACTATGACCATCTACGTAACAGCAAAACCACTGGAATTTCGGGCACGTGTGCGGGTTGAACCGGTTATGCTATCTTTTATGGATATTAGCAAAAAATCCAGAACTATAGACCTCTCTGAGTTGTCTCCGACTGCTGATGACGCGAATCATTTGGAATTTCTATCATAAACGTATAGTAACCCTCTATTTTCAGGTATACATGCTATTGTAAGATGTGAGCTAATTCAATAGGGCCGATGAATTATATCAAGTGCCAAATCATTTTAAAGATGTATAAATTCGTTAGTGTGCAGTACATATAAAATTAATGACGGAACTAGTTAAAACTAAATTCCAATTAAATAAATTAGCAAGTTAATGTATTACAAATAGTAAATTTTGGATTAAAATGCGCACTTAAGTGGTTTACTACGTCTATCCGAAGAAACCCGTGACGTGCAATAACGCATGTTTTCTTATCAGAACATGGAGCTAAATGTCTTTTAAATTGTTTTAACATCGATATAGTTTTCCTTTCTATGAACAACTTAACAAGATCTTATGGGTGTGAATCTAATCTAATGCAGCTTTTAGTATGAAGAAAATTCAATACTTATTAAATAGAATAATGTACATACTACGTTTAAGGAACATATTCAGTAGAAGCCCCTTCCACAAAGGGGCGCCCCATTTGAATAGAGTACAGTGTTGAATTCAGACTGTTTACTCCGGGGGGGGGGGGGGGGATGCAATGTCCGGGGGGGGGGGGGGGTATTTTTTACCTATTCCCGGGCAATCCACCCATTCTTTTATAGATAAAAAAACATGAATATGAAGTGGTAATGTTTCCGGGAGGGAATTTTGTACTGCTGGGGGGAATTTTCCTCCCCCGGTCATCCCCCGGGATCCAACACTGATAGAGTATTACTATTGGTAAGTCGGTTTTACGCAAATTAATTCCTGTTTAAACAATTCAACAATATTTGAATTCTCCTGAGTCTTTAATTTCTAACGTACTTGCACAATAGGAAACGCCTCAGTAATTTGATTCCTGAATCTGTTCGTTAAACATATTGATTTTAATTGCTTTACCGAATAATATACATATTTTTCTTCAAAGACAAATACATTTAGATCAGAAGACCGACGAAGCCATAAAATATGTTCTCCCCGACCTCTTTATTGCTCATCAATTAGACATACCTATGTCTTCTAATTCGTGACAATAACGCAGAGGACAAGTGTAAAAGATGGAAGTTGGAAGTTAGATGCCTCTGCAGTGGGGATGTTTGCAACAAAGCTGTCGAAGATGACAACCAATAATCAGATGAACATAATTAACATATTTTTTCCCAATCTTTTAGATGCACCCCATCATCATCATTTGGTCTTTTTTCTCTTTAAGTTCACTGTTGAACATAGACCTCCCATAAACGAATCCAATCGCTACGATTTTAAGCTGTTTGAATACAGATTTCTTTCGTGCGCTTTAGGTTGTCCGTTCAACGTGTTAAACGTTGGCCTCTGCTCCTGTATGATCTTCACTCAATAAGTCTTCGAGTCTATCTTTAATCGGTTAGTCTAGTCACGTGTCCAGCCCAGTTTTATTTTAAATGTGTTATTCTTTCCACCGCATCTGTTATGCTCTCTTATAATATTTCTGGGAATTTTATCTTTAATGGATATGTCCAACATGGAGCGCTCCATAGCTCTCTGAGCCACACGAAGTTTGTTGACCGTTTGTTTGGTCAGAGTTAGTTTCTTCACCATAAATGTTAGCACGGGTAACACACTCTGATCAAAAACTTGGCGCTTCAAGCATATAGGGGTATTGGACTTGAATATATCTCTCAGTTTCCCATATGCTGTATTGTTGCCCATATTAGACCAATTCTTCTATTAACTTCGTAAGTTTGGTTGCTTGCCGGTAGAATACAACCTGTTCAATGGAAATGTTTGCTACAGATATATTTTCACTCGGCCAAGATTCGTCATAATTTTGTTTTTGATAGGTTCATTTCAAGTTCCACCTCTTGTGAAGTATTGTTCAGTTCTTCCAATATTCGACAAGCGTCATCCACACAATCTGCAATTAGCACGATATCATCTGCAAATCGCAAATGATTTGAAAGTCCTTGGTCAATATTAATTCCTGCAGTATTCCAGTTATTTTTTTTGCACACATTCTCGAGAAATGTTGTGAATAGCTTAGGTGAGATTGTATCGCCCTGCCACACCATGACCTATAGGAAATGTGTTAGGGTCTTGGGGGACTCTGACGCTTGCTGTTGCATTTTGATAGATGTTTTTAATCGCTGAAATGTACTGATGACCGACTCTGCATGCAACTAATGCGTTCAACATTGCATCTTGGTTGATGATGTCGAATACCAGAATAAGCAGAGGTTTGTTGCATTCAATGGACTTTTGGATTAGTTTTTTTTAATAAATTGGAGATGGTTGTTCTTGTTAGCACCAAAGCATTTTCACGAGGTTGGTAAAAGTCTAATCTGGACGTCAGGCTGTTGCAGTAACTCTGATTAAAAGTTTGTAGACGTAGTTTAGTTTTCAAATTTATTGTTTAATCTTTCTATTGATCTATTTATTATCTCCTGTTGCTGTTTTTCTACTTTTTTCTGTCTTCAAGAAATTTAATGATGAATTTGTGTGGGGTAGCATTTGAATTCTTTTAAAATGCCAATCTAGTTTATTAAACTCCAAAACAGACTTAATAGGTTTCAATTTTTGTTCTAATCTTTTACTATCGATTGCAGTCATTACATGACTATTGTAATTTATAATTTTGTTGGTGCCATATTTTTAGGATAATTTGTAACTTTCTCAAGATTCTTGAAGCAGAGAGATTAATCAGCCTTGTGACATTCGGATCACCTTGCTCTGTTTAGTTTCGTATCGTCTCTTGGATACAGTTTTGGTATTAAAACATAACGTTTGTAAGAAGAAGCTGTAGGTAATGCAAGTTGAGATTTTTAGCCGTTGAATATTCAGTAATAATACCAGGAAACGATTGTGAATGATCAAAAATACTTTTGCTTTCTCACGAAACAGGTTGCTTAGAAACAACACGAGTCGAAGGCGTGTGGTGTTTCTACAAAGCACACTTTGAGTTTGTAAGCAAAAGTATTTGATAATTCTTAAAGTCGTCAATTGAGTATTCGATTAGATTATACCATGAATACCAATAAGGGAATTACACTATAAATGTATTTAATACATATCGTAATGAACTTGTTGGAAATGGTATGACATTGACAGCTGACAGTTCAAAATTGAAAACACCACTTATTAATACGTGGCCAGAGTAGGAATTTTGTGGATTATGAATGGTACTAGCTGAAACCCGCGGCATATGCCGCATTTAAAATGTACGACAAATGTAATAACTTTTGTTGCACTAAAGACAGTTTTAAAAGCACGCTAGAGATTGGCAGTAAGGAAAAGTTCCAAAAAATATATTTTCAAATGGAAAGTCTCTGGAAAGGAAACGCTCGTCTCTGGAAGGCGTCCTAATTAATACGACGTTGTTGGATGCAGTAAAAAAAAATCAGGAAAGAATTAATACTCTTATGAGATTATATGTGAGAATTATTTGTGCCACCGAAATAATTTTCAGCTGCTTGCAATCTGTGTTTCTTTTCAGGTTTAAGCCGTTGAGGCGTTGAGCGTCATAAAAATATAAATGCGGTAACTCAAGTCTCCAGTTACGCCGTTACTGTTATTGTTAAATAACTCGATTAATTATTATTTCTTTGTCATTTTAAACTGGCATTATTATTATTATCTCTATAATAGCAACCATAAGTAACTGTTTATAATGTTTATATGCTAGCGAGTTGTTCTTAAATCGCTAGTGAATTAATAGTAGATTGTTCTACAAGTTAAGAAAAGTGAGAGTTTTCCGGCGAATGTAAAAGTTTTACGTGAGCATGGAAGAATAACTTTTCCAATGTGTTGAACATGCAATGTTTCCGTGTAGTTGACAAAAATATCTTTTTAAATAATTTTGGTCAAAGTATGGAAGCGTAATGTTTACTGTACTGTATAAATACAGAGTCCGGCAACGAAGCGGGGGTGGAAGATATTTCTAAAACGATGAGAGTTACATGAATATTGTGTACATAAAAGTTGTAGGTACGAAAGTGGTGCACATTACTAAAATAGTTTTGATTATACAGGGTGTCGCAAAAAAGTATGGCGAATCAAACTTACTTTTTTTTAAATAGAATGCCCTATATTTTGGTAGCTTAAAAGTTTTGTATTGAAATACTCATCATTTTCAGATAAGTTGTATAGGTCTAACGTCAACTGTTTTGGAGATATTAACGATTTTATGCAAAAAAATGCTGAACTTCAAGGCGACTGCTTTAAGCGACAGAAAACAATTGAATGAAGGAAAACGTTACCAAAAAATTATGAATTTTGTAAACTATCTTTCAAGTGTCAAATGGTGGATCTGGGTATTAATGTTATATAGGGTGCTCAATATTTGCAAATTTAATAATTTCGATTATTTTTCAAATGGAACGCCCTGTATATTTTTGTATTTTTGAAGAGCCCTTTTAATGAGCTTTCTTTTGATATGTTACTTCATACTTCTAAGTTCAACTGTTTTTCAGATATGCCTGTTTGAACATAAAAACAATTTAAACCCCTTAAGATGCTTTATTTCAAGGGATAAAAACAAACGCCCTTAAAATAGTGATTTAAACGCATGATCTCTCTAAAAATAAAAGCACAAAATCCAGGTTTAGAAAATATAAATTCAGTCAGTGTTGATACAGGAAATTATAAACACGAAAAAAAACGATAAATGCAGGAATAAATTAATTCCACGGTCAAATTAACACAGATAAAAAAAAAGCCAATACACCAAAAGCTTATACGTAATTACACTAAATGTTCAAATAGTTCTCCTTTCCTGCTCTGAGTATTAAAGCTGTACAGAGAATTCATAATCTGCAAATATAATTAGTTTGATTTATTTAAATGGAACACCCTGTATATCCCTGTATTTTTAAAAAGTACTTTTAATGAGCTTTCTTCTTCCACTTCATTTCCTATCTCAAAATTCGGTCGTATTGGTTATTTCTACTTTTGAGTTCTGGTTCAATTTTTGTATTTTAAGCTTGGTTTTATCTTTTGTTTGAAGAATTCAAGTGTTTAAATCATTATTTTAAAGGCGTTTGTTTTTTATCCCTTGAAATAAAGCATCTTAAGGGGTTTAAATTGTTTTTTATGTTTAAACTCGCATATCTGAAAAACAGTTGGAACTTAAGAGGTATGAAGTAACATATCAAAAGAAAGTTCATTAAAAGAGCTCTTCAGAAATACCAAAAATATATAGGGCGTTCCATTTGCAAAAAAAAACCGAAATTAAATTTGCAAATATTGAGCACTCTGTATAACATTAATACCCAGATCCACCATTTTACACTTGAAAGATAGTTTACAAAAATCATAATTTTTTGGTAACGTTTTCCTTCATTCAATTGTTTTCTGTCGCTTACAGCAGCCGCCTGAAGTTCCGCAATTTTTTGCATAAAATTGTTAATATCTCCAAAACAGTTGACGTTAGACCCATACAACTTTATATGAAAATGAAGCGTATTTCAATACAAAACTTTTAAGCTACCTAATTATACGGCATTCTATTTAAAAAAAGGTAACTTTGATCCGCCACACTTTTTTGAGACACCCTGTATAATCAAAACTATTTTAGTAATATGCACCACCTTAGTACCTACAACTTTTATATACACAATATTTATGCAACTCTCATAGTTTTAGATATATCTTCCACCCCCGCTTCGTTGCCGGACCCTGTATAAATTAACCATTATACATTATAGAATAAAGCTTACTTGAAAATGGATGAATCTGTTATTAATTCATTTAGTTCATTTTTAGGTGAAATCAATATGATTTTGAGCAGTTATGAAAAGTATCGAAAAGTCACTTTTTTTAATGTCACCAATGGCAATGTGAAAAAATAATACATTATAAGAAAAAGAAAAGCATAATTTTTCCCAAGATGTGAGTTTGCAGCTCAAGGGCGATGCCGAGCACTACAAATACACAGAGGGAAAAATGGTGTTCTGCCCTGCCGTGTATATACAATTTTTTCAACCGCCAGGATCAGAACCATAAGAAACATATTTTTCGACGACTGACATCGAAAGTAGATTTTTCTCACTGTCATTTGACAACAGAAAGTTGACATTTGCCGCTGAGCGTGCGTTTTCATCACTTTGCCGCTCGCCGAGCGTTTTGGGTTTCCGCGTGAACAAAATAGGTAGCCACGTCCGAATGTTTCCTTGACAATGCCCGTCATTTGTCGAAATAATCGCGTCACATGTCTAATAGACTGTGCGAGTAATGTTAACTTGATTGTCAATTAATATTTGCAATAAAATGAAATATGATATTTTCCATTAATAATATGCTCAGTCGTCGAAAAAATAGTATGTATGTTTCGAGCTAAAAGTGCGTGTGCTGCTTTTGCATGATTGTTGGTTTCGGCTTTGCCTCAACCAGCAATATTCATGTGCAAGCGGCAAGAATGCACTTTCAGCTCTTAACATACAATATACTATTTCATTACTCTAAATCAAAATTATGCTGTAATACGGATTGGGCCATAATTATATATAACACAATGAGATAACATGAACAACAAAATAGAATGCTTGAGTATGTAAGAGATGACCATACGAAAAAAAATTATTTTAGTAGGCATGTGTGGTTGACATCTGTCATAATTAAATGTACGTCAGGCCTACTCGAATATTTGCTATTATGTTTATCTCTTTCTTACTCAAGCAATACGTGTTATTTTCTTGTTCATGTTATCTTATTGCTGTTACAGTGAAATTCCTTTTCGCGGATACACGGACACCTCCCTTGGACGGACAGTTTCTCATGGTCCCGACCGACTCTCATATAATTTGCATTGTGTTAACTCCCTCTTGGACGGACATTCTCTTAAACGGACGCGGACACAAGAAAATGTTCTCTTAAACGGAAAAAAACAAAATAAAAAATAAACGCCTTGTCTCATTTTTCTGTCGCAAGTGTCGCTGTTGCATTTCTCAATCGCGCCGCACGCCAACTTCGCTGCCTGCCTTCACTGAGGGTCTTTCCCGAGTTAACCGGAGATTCACCGACTTCAATCTTTCGGTACACGCGAGGATTCAGTATTAGTCTGACGTCTATGCGGAAAAGACACAGTGGGCGACACATTCATTGTAGAAATGGCGCCAAATATTAAAATTCTCACGCTTAAACAAAAAATTAAGATTGTTGAAGTTCACAATAGGGAAAAGTCAAGTGTAAGGAACTTATCCAAGCGTTTTGATATTGGAAAAACACAAGCTGCTGATATAATTAAAAATAAAGAAAGTATTTTGTAAGGTAACAAATCCTTATCTTTTCCTTAAGTTTTAAGTTTTTTGTTTATTTTAAAAACATTTACACACACGATCATTGAAAATAAACAGGGTTATGCAACACATGTTACACATTTGAAACAATGTTTTTAGAAGGCTATTATAATCGTGTTATCCAGGTAGTACTTCATCTAATGCAGACGGTTTCATAAAAGTAGCCCGATATTGCTGAGATTTTACAAGGGGCGATAATATTGGTTGCATTGCATTTTCAATGATTCTTTGTGTACATACATATACTTTTTAAATGTCCCAATTTCTTTAATTACAGTTTTCATTAAAAACCGATTTTTTTTCGTATTTCTTTTAGGCGGACACCCCTCTTGAACGGACACTTTCAGTCGGTCCCGTTGGTGTCCGCCCAAGGGAGATTTCACTGTATACAGACAGATCAATAAAAAAACCAATTAGGGCAGGCTGTGATATGTGTTATAGGTTTGGCAGTACTGAAGTGTATTGTCAGTCTATGTCAAATTCAAGCTTTGCAGGTTAAGTTTTACGTCGGTCTGTGTCAAACAACGAACAAAACTTAACCTGCAAATCTTGAATTTGACATAGACTGACAATACACTTCAGTACTGCCAAACGTATAACACATATCACAGCCTGCCCTAATTGATTTTTTTATTGATCTGTCTGTATATAATTGTGGCCCCATCGGTATTTAGCAGTCTTTGAACTTATTTTACGAATACCATGACAATAGATATTTTAATTTTATTTCATATTGTCCCTTGAGAGAAAATGTGTTCTTTCTGAGAAAATCATACGACACTAATTAATGACCAATAGAAAAATTAGTTCACAAGCCGTAACCAAGACAACAACAAAATTTCTTGGAAATTTGTTGTCGGTAGACCAACCTAACTGTGAGGGTTTGTGTCGTTACAATTTTCTTACTGAATCTGCATTCGAGCGTTAATTCATATCCGGAAATTATTTTTCGTGCATTCCAACAACGTCGTAATTTGCCCTCGCGTCCCGCTTGGCAAATTAATACGACGTTGTTGGAACTAGAGTGCTTTATTAACCAGGCAAGCTTATCCCACTAGATTTTGTGTCACAGGGATTTAAGCGCCAAGCCATTGGCTATGCTGACCGGTAACCGTGCGTTCTGTCATCTGTCAACCAAGCAAGACTAGAAACCGTTGGGAGTACGTACTATCCAATCTAGACGAACACCGCATGCTGATTTAAATCTTGGTGCATTCTATTACGATGCTAATTATAATTACAGTCTTCAACCAAGTGTGGTTATTGAAATCTATATACAGTGTGTAGGTGTTGTTCTGTGCTGTCAACTGTGTCTGTCAGTTCTATTGAGTTCTGTCACTCGTCACTGTTGTTTGAACTAAGGTACCATTGAAGCTCTCTAGTTTGAACCACTTGCGTGTTAGTTAACAGTGTTTTATGTTTCGATTTTGTCTGTTTTCTTTTTATTTGTTTAAAAATCAATCTTTTTTAAGACGGTACAATTAAATGATATGATCGTTGTTATTCCGACTTACCGTATGCTAATTGGAAAGTAACTAGAATTTGAATTTGCCGCCACTTCCAGTGACTCAAAATGGCGGACGAGCTTGCTCGTATAAATATAGTACCTTAGTTGGAAGGTACTCAAAAAAATTTCCGGAAAGAATTAATGCTCTTATGAGATTATATGTGACAATTCTTGTAACCTAAAATATGATTCACCATTGTCTATTTGTGATCGCCAACTGTCCTTGTATCTTAAAACAAAAGCAATTAAAACTTGTAAAGAAACTGTGACAGTAAGTACCTGAAAAAATTAATTGTGATTTTGCGTCAAATGTATTTTTCCCTCTTTATTGTTATTAGTCTTCTTCTTCTTCTTTGGTCCATTAGCTGGCGGTCCGGGCGGGACGTCCCCGCAACGAATACGCTGCTGTCGGTGCCGCTGGGTCTCGAACTCCATTTACGATTGGTTTCCATTTTTGACGATTTTTGGCGACGTGTTGGGCATCGATAACCGATAATCGCTGATTCTTTAAGTTGCCCTCGATATTCTTTAGCCAGGTTTTCTTCGGTGCCGATCGCTAAATTCTCCAGTCTGCCGGACAGTCTTGCCAAAGAAGTTTACATGGCAAACGGTTATCATCCATTCGGCAGACATGTCCGAACCATCGTAGTGTCCACGTTTCCGATCCATAAAGAAGAATGGGAAGGATCAGCGTTCGGTATAAGCGTACTTTCGTTTTGATGGTAGTATTTGTTTTCTCATACGCACCATTTGAGCAAGGCGAATGTTGATGTTGCCTGCCCGATGCGGCTGTAAACGTCGGCCGTCGATGCCACTTTCTTTTCCTCAACCAGCAATCCCAAATACACTGAGCGACAAAAGTCTGGGTTTACGAATAATTTTTCCAATTTTACATACTGAAAATGGTTTCTGGCGCTTAAAATCTGATGTCGATGTTTACATATCAATAATAGTTATTTATGCATCAAGGACGAAAAATTGGCTTTTTATGGACGATGCCTGCAATTGCTGGGCGAGGCGATGGCCGAGGCAAGCAATCAGGCAAGGCCATAAAAAGCAGTTTTCGTCCGAGGTGCATATTAAATTTTTCCGTCGACCGTCATAATTTGAAAAAAAATTAAAGTGAAGTCCGAATTATAAAGTTGTTGAGAACAAAAAGCGTTTACGGACGAAAAGTGTTTGCGGACGAAAAGTGTTTACGGACGAAAAGCGTTTGCGGCTGTAAAGTGCGGCCGTAAAGTGTTTGCGGACGAAAATCATTCGCGGACGAAAAGCATTTACGGACGAAAAGTGTTTGCGGACGAAAAATTGATGGTGTCCAATAAAGTGGCATTTTTGGTACGCAAATGCGTCCGTAAAATCACATTTTATAGTGAGGTCGACGGAAAACAAATTTAGTGCTATAGTGGGCTAACTCATAACCATACAATTGTTGAAATATTGCGATTTTGTTTCTGTCGTACATTATTCAAGTTTTTGATAAAGTTTTGTTAAGAATCGGGTTGGCGTCAGGGATATGTTTACAGCATGTCAATTGTTTCCGATAACTGTCAGTATTAACTGTTAATTCTCCGCCACGAGCTCTAATTACACATTCTAGACGTCTAGGCATACTGCTAATCAGTCGTGCAAGATTTTCTTGTAGTAACCTATCCTAATGTCCGAGGCCAATTAGGGCGAGTACGAATTGTTCTTCTCAGTTGATCCCACATGTGTTCTATCTGGTTCAGGTCTTGTGAGCAGGCTGGCCAATCCAAAAGTGTAATTCCAACTTCGTTTAGATACTGCAGAGTAATGTTGGCTACGTGTGGCCGTCCATTATTTTGCATTAAACGGAAGTTGTCACCAACAAAATGACTAAACGGAACAACATATTCCTCAAGAATGTTCCTAATGTACCTATCTGCATTGAGCGCTGCTCTATCACAGATGTTAAGCTCTGTGTGAGCATCTGAAGAAATCCCTTCCCATACCATTACCGAACCTCCAAAAAAATAGGAAGGTTTGGCCATAGCACAAGCAGCATAACGTTCTCCTGGTCTTCTCCATACCCGTGAACGACCATCTGGAGCATCCAAAGTAAATCGAGACTCATCTGTCCATAATACGCATCTCCATTCGGGATCCCCCCAGTTGTGGTAAGTTCTAGCAAAATTTAGCCCATTCTTTAGCCATTCTTAAGCCCATTTTGAACGTTTTCTTTTTGAAACTTGTATAGCCACTTCCGCCGCCACTGCCAACGTGGTCGTAGTATCCATCACAGTTGATGAAGCGGTGATATCAGAAAAACTGAACGAAACAATCCGTTCGTGTGTGGCTGAAGTCGTTGTTCGTTTTTACCCGTACAGTTTTGCCCGTGCAGACAAAACTGCCAGAAAAGAACAACGTCTGTGGGGCCCTTAACTTATTGATATTTCATCACCATGCGGTACATAACCGTGGATTTTTTGTATTGTAAGTATGAATTTAGTTGTGTTTTATATAAAAAGAAACAATATTCACCATTTATATCAAAAATAAAGAAATTGTAGCGAAAAAATGTAGATACCGCCTTTTGACTTTAAATTGCAACAATCGACCGAACACTAAATACAGATTGAAAAAGCGGCATCTACTTGACAATGTTGTATAATGGAAGACTTGATACTATTAATTTAATGAAACGGCAGTTGGCCGTATCTGAACATTTGCGTCCACGAAAACAGACAATAAAGGCGGTATCTAACAAAACAAAAGAAGAAGGCGGCTTCTACACGCAGATACTGCTTTTTACTTTTGCATTTTGCATATGACGCCTTCTTGCGCTTTATAAGTAACAAAATTTCTGTAGACAATTTTTTCTGAAATTTGTGATCCAATGAAATTAACTCTTTTCTAGTCATGTGGGAAAAATCAACCAATTAGATTATCCTTACATTGAAAACTACCCATGGGTTGTTATCACTTTGTGTACAGCAGTCAGTGCGGGTTGCTATGTTACGTCAAGTTTTTGACAGTTCGCAATGCAGTATTTTAAGATGTCATATTCTTTTTATAATTGCACTTCCACTAAACAAATGTAAATAAATGCTTTCAAGGGCAAAAAATTGTCTAACCGAATATCCCTCGACCGCTGGCGTCGGGCTGTTCCCAAGCAACGTGCTTTCGAAACCTGCAATAAAATTATTGCGTAATTATCACTGTCCTTGGGATATTATAGCTGATAAGTACCGCCTTTTTTCATCTGAAAATCATAGTTACAGTGCAGATATCGATTTGTTACTTATCTAAAATGATTGGAATTTTGTACCAATTCCAACGATACCAATAACTCAATTTCGATTTTTTTGTAGATACCGCCTTCTTGCTTATGACGGCAGTATTGAGCTATACACATTTCAAACTAAATTAATCTTAATAGTAATATACGTTACGAGACCGGAAAGTAGTGTTTTGCAGGTCGAACCAAGTAGATTCCAAACTTGGGGAGCTCACGGTTTTCTGTATTTCTTAGGTAATCTTCAAAATGTCGCTATAATAAAGGAAACAAATTGTTATTCTTCATGTATCGGCATACCTGAAAATCAGCACGTATGCAGGTTTATTACTGACATCGGGGTACAACGCCAACTCTTTTTACTGCAACGTTTCATGCTCTCTAAGAAAGTAGATGTCTTCCAAGCGTTAGCATTCAGAATGTTGCTGAGCAGCAGTTGTTGAATTATAGCTCAATGGTTTTTTGTATTTCTTAGGTAATCTTCAAAATGTCGCTATAATAAAGGAAACAAATTTTTATTCCTCGTATAATCCTTCGTTGATCGGCATACCTGAAAATCAGCCCGTATGCAGGGTACAACGCCAACTATGTGGTATATTTGCAGCGCAATCAAAGCGATGCACAACAATTTGCAAAAGTTTCGTAGTCAAAATAATGTATAGGTAATGTGTAAACATCAGAGTCAAAGACACATTTAATATGCTCAAAAAGTACGGCTTCAATATTTCCTTGCTTCGGCCGTTGGTTGCATTCAGTAACTCTCATTATTATTAACCAAAATTCACTTGCCTTTGAAGCTGTGTCAACAGTTTTGAAAAAACACAGGTAATATGCATAATAAATAATTGTTTTCTGTGATAATATCGCTATTAAAAGTTAAGGGAAGTTTGTTTACAAAAACCCGAAAATAGAAATGGTCGAATGCAACTGTGGTACTTTTAGTTGTGTAAACACGGCTTTTAGTCTTCTGCATTATTATTATATATGTATATATGATAATCAGAAGTAATACTATACCTAAGTACTTCGATATTATCTGGTTATATGTCGATAACTTGTTGCACAATAATAAAAGAGTGTCAGTTTGACAGGTTAAATAGTCCGACCGCGATTGCTCGAGTGGTATTCGTTACGATTATATAATGAATAGACCGATAATAATACATTATTTTATTTCTTAGGTTGGCACTGTTTGTGTTGTGGCACTGTTTATGTTGGTGGCACTGTAAGTCTATGTCAAATTCGACGTTATCAGGTTAGGTTTTTCGTCAGTTTGTGTCAAAACTGACGCAAAACCTAACCTGCTAACCTCGAATTTGCAATAGACAGTTATTACATCATGACTCTAGATTATTATTATCCATTTTTTTTGCTTTGTTGGCCCCACCGAAACACCGAAGTGGTTATACCACGTCGTCAAGGGTATATCCGTTTATCTATACCTTGTAACTAAGTAAAATTCTCAATTACTATTGGCCAAATTTATAATGAGTTGTATAATCGAAATTATACAAGATAACTTAACTAAATCCAGCCTTCTGATTGGTTGAAATCTCTGCGAAAAAAATAATCAATATAATCCCATGAGGATCCGAAAGAACAAACGTCGATAATAAGACTTAATATTCAAGATGAAAGAGATGGAATCCATCTCAAGATAAGTGGAAGATAAGGACATACCCATTTTCAGAGCTGTCACAAATCAGTGAGATTTAAATCTTTTTTTGATTTAAATACTTTTTTTGATTTAAATACTTTGATTTTAAATCTTTTTTCAGACAATGATTTTTGATTTATGA
This sequence comes from Agriotes lineatus, assembly GCA_940337035.1. Taxonomy (NCBI): domain Eukaryota; kingdom Metazoa; phylum Arthropoda; class Insecta; order Coleoptera; family Elateridae; genus Agriotes; species Agriotes lineatus. The sequence goes on along the minus strand of CALNHX010002151.1, from coordinate 91,579 downwards.
TTTAAATCTTTTTGAAAAGTATCTTTGATTTTTACTTAAAAATTGAGATTTAAATCTTTTTTAAAACGATTTAAATCTTTCTAAAATGATTTAAATACCTATATAAAAATTTATATCTTTTTACAGAGCCTGTCTATTTCTGTGGATTTGTGAATTTACTTGCAACTGCTGCAACCGTGCATTGTATTTGCTTTGTATTTAACGCATTGTCGTCGCGTCGCATAGCAAGTATCAAGAAGTTTATTAGTTATAGTAAAAAGCGCGTAAAATTTTATAGTTTTAAGCTTGTGTTAAATTGTTAGTTGGACAGTTGTGTAAAAATTTAATTGGAGATTCTGAAAAAGCGAACTAACGGCAGAGGACTAAGAGGTAAGCCTCAATTTGATTTTTTTTAAGTCTAGCACAACTTCATTATTTTGAAACCGGTAGAATTTTACTGACACGTTGATTTTAGGTAGTTTTTGTTATTTTTTTAAATATTTTTATTATACCTTTTAAAAAGATTTAAATCTTTAAAAACCATCTTTGATTTAAATCATTTGTAAAATGAAAAGTATCTATGATCTTTAATTTAAATCATTTGTCAAAATGGAAAGTATCTCTGATCTTTGATTTAAATCATTTGTAAAATGAAAAGTATCTATGATCTTTGATTTAAATCATTTTTCAAAATGAAAAGTATCTATAATCTTTCATTTAAATCTTTTTAAAATGATCCTGAACAGCTCTGCCCATTTTCTATATGCACACGATTCAAACTCTGTATATACAATACACAGTTACTCCGAATGTTTTTGAAAATACGGAATGTAAAGAGGAATGAGCACAAGTGATAGCAGTAACATATAAACCTGGAATGGTGCATGTATTAACTTCATCAAGCTCAAAATAAACAACCAAGGAGAGGAGAAAATAATGTTCTCTATGTCGGTTTAGAAGAAATGCCACGGCAGTGAAGTGAAGAATGGAAAGTACCAGAAAGTGCCACAAAGTAGGTACGTGCATGAAAAAGAAGAAAGTAAAGGTTACTTACTTTAGTTACATAACATGTAAGATTCTGGTCAAGATACTAACAAATAGATTGAGTTATAAATTACACCTTTATCAATGATTTGCTAAAAGTTTTTCAAAGAGACACAGACTACCTCAAACTTTCCTCATGTTAATAAAAAAATGTAATGAATACGATATTATTGAATTGCGTTGATAATCACAAAGTGTTACTTCAGAAACAATCAGTAACACACTAGATAGTACTAGGATGGACTCCATATATTACACATTCCTCCAAGATATCTAGAAAACGCAATTATGAGTAAAAGTTGAAGAATATTATGCTAATACAATATAGATCTAAAGGGCTGTGAATTAGACCAATATCAATCGCCAATTTACAATAGCTTTGAAAACTTTATTTAACATCTTTTTATATGAGTAGAATGTGGTAGGTAAACATATATTGAATCTGTCTCAACCACGATTAGCAGCAACATATAGAATTTTAGATCACCAATAAGCAGCTGGGTAAAGCATCTAATCTAGGCGTCTTGAGAGCAGATATTTAGAATATTAAATACATTAATATAGACTGGTTTATAGCACTAATAAAGAGTAAATGCGTTTTAAATTATTTATACAGTGACCGCCAAAAAGTCGGCATCATATGGGAAAAATTTTGATTTTTGATTATTCAAAAACACTTTTAACTGTCAAAATTTGTGCTTGTCTAAAAATCTATTTAGCCGCTATCATATATACCGAGTAATTTTTACTTATTTAGAAAATGGCGTTGTTCGAAATTGTCAAAATTAAAAAAATGCTTTTTTTCTGAAATTAAATAAGATTTCATTGAGATTCAGCGTGATAGTTTTAGCTGACTGAACAGCTTCAGCGCTAGGAAACATATTTTTCTTTAACTTTACCCAAAATTTTATTTTAAAATCTTTACATAAAAAAGATTGAATTTTCATATTATTCTCTTTGTATATGAAATTTTAAAAAATATTAAAAAACATTGAAAAATTTTAGCCAAAGTTAAAGAAACAATTGTGTTTTCTGGCCTTGAGATTGTTCAGTTAGCTAAAACTAACGCACTCGAAAAAAATCTCATTGAAATCTTACTTAATTTCCGAAAAATAACCCATTTTGGATTTTGACAATTTCGAAACACGCCATTTTCTAAATGAGTAAAAATCACTCGGTTTATCTGGGGATACATAAATTTTTTGGACAAGCATAAATTATTGTCGTAAATAGTTTTTTTGAAAAATCAAAAATATGGTGCCGACTTTTTGGCGGTCATTTATTTCTTAATTTATAATATGAATATTACATTATTTTAGATCCTTACATGTTATTGATATTCATCAAATGATTTTAGAAATATTTTTACTTCCTTTTAATTACAATAAAGAAAGTATTGGATTCACCCCAAAAATTCGAAAATGACTTTTCACCAGATCTTCACGTTTTAGAGTCCTCTGAACCCAAAAAACATATTTTTGTTCATTGGTATGTCTGTCTGTCTGTCTGTCTGCGAACAGAATATCTCAAAAACGAAAAGTGGTATGACGTTGAAACTTCACATATAAGTTTTGTGTACTTTCTAGATGCGACAGCAAGCTTTTGAAGAAAATCACATAACCGGTAGTATGGGGTTTGCTCTTGTAATTTTTCAGTTTTTTCGATTTTTTAAAAACGGCTCGAAGGGTTATAACTAAGGCTAGTATTTTAGGATGTAAAAAACTTCTTTTTAAGTACCTAAAATAGGTTATTAAAAACCAGGACTAGGTAGTTAAAATAGGTGAAAGAAAATTAAAATAGAACAAAATCTAAACATTAAACTAAATTTATTTGCTACTGTTAGCATAACAAATAGCATACATTTCAAAATTTTCTGGCGTAAATGAGTATCATTTATCTGTGAATATATTTTTCAGCCATGAAAATCAAAGTTTATCTTCTACAGAAATAGGTAATTGGTACAAATTTGTAAACGAATCAATCAACATTATCTATAGGTTCGTCGGGCTGTTCATTATTTGAAGTTTTAGTACGTTTTTCATAAACAACGTGGATTTTTCTCCAAAATATTAGTTAATTTTTTAAAAGCATTTTCGCTTGGTTTGCCAGAAGTACCTTTCAACCAAGTTTGAACTTTATTAATTATTTCCATTGAATTCGTTAATGATAATCCGCGTTGTTCCAATTTCACTATGACATCTACTAGCATATTAAAATGTGTTTTTTACTCGTGTAAGCAACTATCTACCAGATTATAAACGAGCCCGGTTGGTAGGTCTTTATGGCCTAGTCCGGTAGCACTTAACAACGCCTGTGATTCGTGTTATACTTTTGGAAATACTGAAGTAGTATATTGTTGCTGGCATTGTCAGTTTCTGTCACATTCGAAGTTAGCAGGTTAGGTTTTGCATCAGTCTGGTACAAACTGCCGCAAAACTTAACTTCGAGACATACACTGACAGTGCCACCAACAATACACTTCAGTACTGCCAAACGTATAACACGAATTGCAACATTTTGAAAGCAAATATTTTGGGATTATTCTTTAATAATCAAAATAAACCCCATTCTTGTTCAGTATACAAAAAAAATATATATTCAACACACGGCCGGTATTCGCGTTTATGGCCTTGCTAGATCACGTGTCTCGACCTGACGGGCTCGACCGTAATGTACTAGCTCGGTAATAAATGCTTAACTACCGGCCTAATGCCGCAAATAGCTATTATATACTTACAGTAAGTCTTGTTTTAGATATTTAAAACTAGTTTTAACCTTCTAAATGCACATTGCTGTATCTTCAAATGGCATTGCTACCTGTATTTTAAAAAGTGTATGTGAGTTAAATTTTAGACCGTGGTCCAAGGAAATAGTGTGGATTAGATTTGAGCAAAATACTTTCAAATCGTTACCACACTGCACCATACACGCTGCTCCATCCATGACCAATAATTTTAATCGGGCGTGATGTATTCCATTTGGTCATCATCTTCCTGAAACCCCATTGTAAATATTAACAACAAACGCGTTATTACTGTTAATCTTTATTTAAGGTTAGGGTGCACGTTGTCACTATTCTACCAATTGCGAACTGAAAATGAACGGATATATTAATCTAAATAATAAGAAAACAGAAAAAAATAAACAACTTATTTCAGGCGATATAATGTCTGAGTTTAGGTTAAACAAACTTGAAATAGGTATAGGTAATACCAAATTCCTATTAAATGATAATATTTTTCGTGAAACGGATTTCTATACAGGTATTTATCCTATACCTACAATAGTCAGAAAAGGTATTTTACCTAGGATCCGTGCCTTAGTTATAACGATTATATACACATTTTTAATGTGTATTGATGTGAGATAGGTGATTTTCCAGTTGAATACTTTTAAAATGGGATTCTTTTGTTTTTTCCTTTTTTTATTAACTCCCATTTTAAATAGAACACCCGGTATATTATTACATTTTTGAATTCAGCTTAAAATTTTAGAGAAAATTTGTTTCTTCAACTAACGCTCTATTTTGTACTGTTTCTGTAGAATATGTAATTTTTGACAAATGCTTATAAATTAAAAATCAAATTATTGGTTAATTATGTAAAAGGAAGTTGTGTGCGTGTATCACCCCAGATTTTTTACATATGTATTTTCTGTAAAAATATAACCTATAAAAAAGTATAAATTAGGTCGTTTGTTTCCTTTCAGAAGTTTTGTTTCGATAAATACGTATATAATTTCAAAAATCTATTTAAATTACTATTATTTTAAAATTAACTAACACTGCATTGACTACTGATATCTTTTTAAAAATATTATTTTAGTGCATCATTTATACATAAACTGATTCTAAAACAGTGTTCGTTTATGAACACTTAAAGTAATAGATTACATTTCTCCTTTATAGTAGGATCACTATTTTTTATAAATATTAAAATTACTTTATTTTTGAAATTTAAAAAATTCAAGGCAGCTCGAATTGCGTTTAATAAATTTATTTGCACAAATTTATTTTATCATTACAAACTAAATATTACGCCTAAATTGAATTTCATCATTATTAAATGGTTATTTGTTTAAAAAGATCCTGAACAATGTCTGACCAACAAAGCTTTTATGCATCCCATAGTTCTTTTAGAAAAATTGTGATCTCTCCAGATACATGACTCAGCCTCTGCAGAAGTTATGCCCGACTAGGTGTTTCAGTTGTGAAATATTTTATGAATCATTCTAGAAATGTGGTCATGCATTAATTACCGTTTTGGGAGATCCCTATCTTTTGATCGTTATAATGTTTAATTACTAGACCCCTCGCCATTGATGAAATGAATACTACTGCAACAAGAAATAACTTGATGATCAAAATTTGTCACCAGTAATATCACAAGTGCATTAAAATAGCGGATTAAATTTTAAAGTTTTCTGTCAGAATGTTTTGTTAAGGAATTTGTCAAGAAAATTTGCTGCTCAACCAGAATCCCGAGTAGGTACATGCACGAGGGATTTTTGGCACACCTGAATAAATAGATAAAATTCAGTTGGTGAACCATCTTTAGTAATCATTATTCACAAGTGATTAAATTTTGACACATTTTTAACCTCGGTTAAATTTTAACGTTTGATTTTTTCATTACTAAACTGACAGAAGCCATGGCGATTAGGCATTATTATAGAGATGCCAGAAATAATCATAGTTATTTTCTTTATATCTACAATAATGCGTAATTACCAGGATTTTTGTCAATGTAGTAATGGTAAACATTCTAATGCCAAAATTTAACCACGGTTAACAACTTGTCAGAATTTAATCGCTCCTGAAAAATCATTATCAAAGGTGCTTCACTAACTGAATTTTATCTATTTATTCAGGAAATAATCATGTCGAATATTCCACGTGCATATAAACTTACCTGAAAACATTTGGAGGATTTTTTGTCAAACTGTTTAGCTCTAAAGAAATGTCTGGTAAATATTCCGCCAAAATCCCTCTTGCTGCACACTCGGGATTTTATTGCGTGGCAAATGTACTTGACATATTTCTTAACAAAACATTCTGTGAGAAAACGTCAACATTTAATCGGATATTTTAACGCACTTGGGATATTACTGTTGACTAAAATTTGTATATGGCTACATTACACAAATTCTTTATGCCAGCTAGTCTTTGATTTTATATTATAACGTAGGGCTGCGAACGGAGATATTATAAGCACACGATGAAGAGGTAGATTAACGAGAAGATGGGAAATCGAAATTAGAGAAGAAGTCATAAGATATTTGAGAACCCTATCTTGAGACCCGATGGAAATGAAAATTCAAGGAGGATGTCTTTACCTGATGGAGGAATTATGGCTAAATGTAAATTCAAATAATAATAATATGTGAGAGCTAGTTATGCTCTATATGTAGTTCCATAAAAAACAACGATTACATTGTATATGGATAGTTACTGACAAACAAAAAATCGATACACTTACAATATACATTTATCTACTTTGATGTACAATATAGTAATTATAACACCGAAAACAGTGCTACAATGGAGTCTATTATAGCACTGTTTTTGCATTGTTATTTTCATACGAACAACATTGAAACAGCCTACCTTGTTTGAGACAACTGACAGATGTCATATTTATGAAATGTCAAAATTCAAAGTTTTTGAGTAGTTTTTATGCAAAGTAGATAAAATAGTATATTATACTCGTTTAATAAGAGGTATTGCAACACTCGTTCCACTGGAGCACTCCACGCTACTCTCGTCGTGCCCCAAATTCACTCGTGCTACAATAGGCCCTCTTCTTAAACTAGTATAATAATATGCTATTATTAATGTTATAATGCGATTTTGATACTAATATATTTTTTAAAATGTGTTTCAATATTATAGATTTTTACAGAGTTTCTCTGGCAGCAAGTTAAAAGCTTTTCCAGCTAAATATTGTGCAGGCCAGAGCCAATAAATATTTGTTAAATGATATACACAAATCTTTTTTCATTCGAATATTAAATTTATGGGTAGTACTATTCGTTACAAAATTTCATTTATTGTTATAGGAATATACAAATACACTTCAAAGAGCGATTGGAAAGATCAAGGTAACTACAGTTTTCGATTTATTAAATAATGGTTATTTAACCAACAAGTGTGTTAATAAAGGTGATTAATAATCGAGAGATTTTAAAGCGTGAGCGAGTGGAGCGAGCGAACGCGTTAATGAGCGAGATTATTAATCACCGATTAACATAAGAGTTGGTTACAAGACTTTTCCGTCAATCGTACGTTTATTAAAATCCATCAAAAATATTTATTAGTTTTGACATTTCAGATACATTTGACGTTTAGTACGTATGGTTGCCAATGCCGGAGCAATTTTGCGGCAATTAAAATACTTGGCGGTTGGAAATCCACCTCTGTTGCCGAAGGATACATTGAGAACTCGATAGGTATAAAATACAAACTGCCACAAAGATATTAAGCGAAGCGTTTTCTAATGTAAATATTTATATTAATAAATCCACGGAATAATTTAACCTTTAGTTTTGACATTTCAGATACATTTGACGTTTAGTACGTATGGTTGCCTATATAAAATCATTGCGAAAACGTGTCTATTAATGCATGATTTTTTAGACAAAATCATGCATTAATGAGTCGATATATAAACGATTGACGGAAATATAAATTAAATAATTATCTGAGAAAAATAAATTAATTCCAATTTCTTTTTGTTATTTCAAATTTCGCAAAAGAAATATTTACTTAAAAAATAATGAATCTTATACATATAAGAATGTAAAAGTAGGAAATTTAAATGTTTCTATATTTACTTATATAAGAGTAATAGAAAAATTAAACTATTTACCAGTATCACCTAATTTTAAAACTTACGCCTACCTATTATAATGCTCACAAATGTGGCCCAATATGAAAATCCTACAAGTTGTGGTTAAATTCTCTTCTAAAAAATTAAAATACACAAACTAATCAGCAAGAGACTTCGTTACGTAGTAGTGTCCAAAACAATAAATTTAATTCCTTTACGCAAAACGTTTGTCCCAAACCTTTTAGAATGTATTAGCCCAGTCGTCAATAGAGCTTTGCCTTGCAAAAGGTCGGGGAAAGGTTATACCAAAGAGTACTATATTTATGTTCCTTCGTGCTCTTCATAGAATTTTCCATCTATTTGAAAGCAATTGAAAGCGACATGCAATGTGTAGTTAATCTAACTAACTCGTCAGTTTTGTTTGAATCCAAATTATTATCCGTAAGCAATTCCTGCAGATAAGTCTAAGTTTGTGCGACTAGTACGCTTGGAAACAAAGAACACACATAAAATGAAACTATAATCTCGTTTTCACCAAGTTCCAAATCTTTAATTTTATTTATCAACTCCAACGAGTTTTCGACAGAAAAATTATTTTGAAGTTTTGGCAAGTTTCTAAATTCATTTGTTAACTATATAGATAGGGGGTAAGTCGGGGAGTTAATACCAGAAACAATAGGTCTCACCGTTTTGCCTGGCTTATGTATCTTAGGTAAACAATACATTTTTGGCATTTCTGGATTAGAATTAGTCAGCTTATATCTAAGGGCTGGAGTAATAAGTGTGGGACAGGACTTCATCACATCCTGTGTTTTAAAAATCATGCTCCTTAGGGGAGACTCTTTTAATGCTTTGTAGGGTCCATTTTTAAGCAATGTACCTTCTCTATCAAAATAATCCTGTTTATCTAAAATAACAATCTTATTACCTTTGTTAGCTTTTAGATAAAAACATCCCTTGTTGCGCAATCCCTTAATAAGTTTATGGTCTTTTTTAATCTATTCAGTGGTTTCACCTTTTTTATTTCAGGTTTTCCGAAATTTTAATTTTGCAAGCTCTGTTCGTCTCAAGTGGCAACTGAACTTTCGATGCCGGCAACGATATCTTCTAAAGGTGGTTTAGTATGACCTAAATTGAATTTTAAACCCCTATTTAAAAAACCAATTTGTCTTTATTAAAGGATTCTGAAGACTCATTTTTAACAATTAATTCCTTATCAACCACTTGGGCAATTTTCAAAGCAATTATCTAACTTTACAAGTTTTTTCTTGTGGTTAATAATCTTCTGTTGAAATTTATGATCATTAATTTCGAATACACGTCTTTGAAAATTGTTCCATTATTGAAATTGGTATTCAGATAAATTGCATGCGAGGACCAAATGCAATTTATACACCTCCAATTCAAGTCTGCTGCTTTTGCTATACAGATATTTAATTTAAAAAACAGTTTCTCCTAAGGAGCATTATTGTTAAAACATAGAATGTGATGAAGTCCGGTCCCACACTTATTACTCCAGCCCTTAGATATAAGCTGACTACGTCTAATCTAGAAATGCCAAAAATGTATTGTTTACCTAAGATACATAATCCAGACAAAACGGTGAGATCTTTTGTTTCTGGTATTAACTCCGCGACTTACCTCCTATATAAATGGTTAACAAATGAATTTAGAAACTTGCGAAAACTTCAAAATAATTTTTCTGTCGAAAACTCGTTGGTGCTGATAAATAAAATTAAAGATTTGGAACTTGGTGAAAGCGAGATTCTAGTTTCATTTGACGTGTGTTCTTTGTTTCCAAGCGTACCAGTCTCACAAACTATGACTTATTTGCGGGAATTGCTTACGGATAATAATTTGGATTCAAACAAAATTGACGAGTTAGTTAGATTAACTACACATTGCATGTCCCAGAATTGCTTTCAAATAGATGGAAAATTCTATGAACAGCACGAAGGAACAGCAATGGGAAACAGAGTATTTCCCAAGGATTTGGTTTAGGTATGTGGACGACATTTTTGTTGTTTTTGATTTATCTAAATGTAGTATTGATAATTTTTTGTATCAGTTAAGTTCCAAATTTCCCAGCATAAAATTCCCATATGAAATGTAAAACGAAAGACAGCTACCATTTCTAGATACCTTAGTAATAAGAAATAAAAATAAGTTTGAATTTGATGTTTATAGAAAAGAAACCAATGTAAACAGATTTATTTTAGCGGATTCAAATCATTGTTTTCAACACAAAATGGCTGCTCTAAATTTTTTAGTACATAGGCTGTTAACCTTTCCTTTAAACAAAGATCGATATATCACTGAACTTCAGACCATAAAAAGCATCGCTGTGTACAATGGTTTATCTTCTAAAATTATCGATAATTGGATTAGGAAACAAAAAACAAAATTGCACGTTCGAAATTCCACAACTCTCGTCAGTTTTAGAAGTGAAGGACGCAAGTACATCAAAATTCCATTTCACCCGGTTACAAAGGGACTAGCAGACATTTTTAAAGGATCGGGCCATAAAGTTGTGTATAGTTCCAACAACAGTATTAGAAATTTGTTGGGAAATCCAAAAGACAAACTGAGGACTTCAGAGAGATCTGGAATTTACGAAATTAAATGTTCCCATTGTGATTCTAAATATATTGGGCAAACACGTCGTAATTTTGGTACTAGGTTTAAAGAGCATTTAGCTCATTTTAGATTCAACAGATTCGAAAAATCGAGTATTGCCCAACATATTTTTGAAACGGGTTATAGTATAAAAGAGGATGACCTAAAAATTGTAAAGGCGTTAACTTCAACAAAGTAACCAAATTCTTTTGAAAGCTTGGCCATTTTTAAGAACCCATATAATAAACTTTTGAACAAATATGGCGGACCAATACCGTCGTCCGTCTTATATGATTGGTTGAAGTTAAATTGACCGTTGGCCAAGTTCATTGGTCCTCGGCCACGCCTCCGGGTGAGACAGTACAAATAGATGTAAAATGCGCGCACATCGCCCACTTCCATTTGTGATATGGTCACGAGTACATCGTTGCCTTTTTACTGTGAAAGTTTTTCGTAGCTACCGATGATGACAGCGTGGTTGTCGAAATACGTATTTAGTAGTTGTTAAATATTTATGTGATGAGGGGTTTTAACGAATTTGTGTTATTTTCAAACCACAGGCTCCAGCAGTGTTTTATTAAAAATATGCTGTTGAAAAATTTAAATGGTTTTTAATACAGCCCTGCTTGGTTAATATAAAAACTGCAAAAAACTGGATACCATTATTTATGTTAAAATACCATGAAAAACAGGTAAGATACCATGCTATAAATGTCTACTTCTGGCAACATTGATGCGTGTACGACTGGTAATAAACGATCATCTACTCCACTTGACACACTGTTTCACAGAGTATACTAGTGCCACCACTTGGCAGTTCATCGTGCTACTATAACCGGTTTAGGTGTTCCGGAATATTTTTGATGAGAAAATAGCATTAGCGCCAATATTATTCAATGCAATTGTGTATTCTTGAGAGATGTGGCCAACATGGATCTACGGGAAGGTGTCATGGGTACCTAAAAATGAAAATCTCAGGGCAAATAAAGGGAGTGGATAAAATTAAGAGTAGTGAAATCAGAAACAGTCTGGGATCTGATCAAGTGCTCACAAAGAAAGGCAACTCGATTAGTTTTGCACCTCACATGTTTGAGGATCGCAAATTTGTTGAAATAGTGGTCTGTGATATAGAAAACCCGAAGGAGAAATATTAAAAGTTAGAGGCAGTACATGGATTTGTGCTAAGTAAACGCTAAAGATTATGTTCTGAAAAAGAACAAAGAACAACCAACACTTAGCGGTAGATGCGGTTAAGGTATAAATAAGTAAGTAAACTACTCTGACGCACGCGAAATGTGTATGTAAAATGAATATAATGGATACATTTCAACCTGGACACCCTATTTATACCCTTATAAATCGCCAAAACCAAATTCTGAATACCGAAGCAAAATCGACATTGTAAAACCGTTGAAATAGCAGGTTTACATCGAGTTAAATAAAATCCTGATGTTCTGCATAATTTATCGAGATTGAGTTACGTTTAACAAAAAAAGGAGAAAGTAAAACTCGTTGGCGCCAGATAGAGCCGGCTTTCCCGTAGGGTAGCTGGATTTCAATAACGGCGGCGGGGGCGCGGTGACGTAGCGCCGCGACGCGGGGGTGGATCTCCAATTTGCCGCGCACTGGCGAGGGACGCCGATGGAAAAAAGAGGGGGCGCCTCACTCCATTCATGAGAGATTGCGCGGGCTGCGACACTCTGACGTACAAAATAATGGATTTGTGGCGAGTTGTAAAATTCGCGCCAAGATGTGAATGTCGCGGTGAAAGTGGATGAGCCCGAAATCACGTACACACGTTTGATTCGAGAGGGGACGCGCTAGAGAGAGATAGATATCTGTGGATTCAAAACATTCATTACTGAATTTTACTTTAACTGAAAGCTGTATCGATGTTGATTTCTTGCTCATCTTGAGTTCAAATGGATATTTTAATGCTGTCATTAGTCAGTAGGTGATTCCCCCTAGACGATGTGCTCTTCAGTGTCCTGTTTTTGAATTTTAAAGAAACAGATCTAATAGGATTTCTCTTTTTATATAGGTGTATACCTTTGTGTAGCATTACTTTATTATTTATTAATTTATTGGATGGTAGGCGGTTTAGAGCTGATAGACATCTAAAAAATAACTTCTCCATTTCTAGATTCCTACTTTGTTTCTAATTTGTACTAATTTGTCAAAATGAACACATTGATTCAATTTCTTCTATACTGATCAACGCGTTAACACCATTACAGTTAACATGATTACTGCCTTATCTGAGAGGCGTACAGTGTACATAGCAAATAGTTTATATAAACACAGTCACAGACGCAACAAGACGTAGGAAAGCAAGAAAGATCGAGAATGACCCCAGACCCCAAAGCTGTCTCGAGATTGCTCGAACGCACCGAACTTTCTCAGAGTAAGCCAAGCGGTGTCATCTAACGCCGTGTTCTAGAAGCTTCCAGAACATTCCAGTCGATTCTACGATAACTGTTCATACACATAATTAATTTCGTTAGCCCAGCAAACAATTTTTCACCTGATTGGTGTGGGATTCGGCACGTGTATTCTTCATGAAAACGTGCGCATGGTGAAATCTAAAAAACCGCAGCTCTCTTTCCGGTCAGCCCAGATAATCGTATGAATGGAATGCACAGAAAAATCCCCGAATGATGGAAAAACGAGTAACGGCGTAATTGTGTTCGCTGAATTCGAACGGGGACTCCTTTTAAAATGACATTACGTTCAACGATTACTTGGTGTCAATTTAATGTCATACGCTAGGAACGAGCAATATGGAAGTTAGGGAATCATTAATAAATAAAAAAGATCCCTGAAATTTTGAGAATGACAAAGTGCGTGTAATAAAGTAAACATCGAAAACAGCAAATGATAATTTTATGTTTCTTGACAGTTACAAGGCACCGAAGTACTTGTGTGGTTATGTTTTAATTTTGCTAAAATATCCCGTTTTATTCTAAAAATGTGTACTTATTTTTTTATTTAAATAATAACGGGGAAATATTCAAGCATCACGATGTGTCCAATACAAAAATGTTAATAAAGTGAAAATAATCTTTACACGCAAATGTAAATATTACTGTAGACGTTCTATATCCAATAAACCAAGCTTTCTTTCATATTTACAGTTTGTACACATTTATCAAATGTGCTGCCAAGGCTTGTGTAATTTGCCATCTTCAATTAGAAAACTTATTTCAAAGATATATATTTCACTTTATTAAAGAACGTTACAACCAAAACAGCTGATATTGGTTAATTTAAACTTTTCGAAAAATAAACATCTGAAATGCATTCTTAAGACATTTAGAAATATATTTCCATTCTAATAATTTATTTATGAATGTTAAATACTCTTTTTTATTTATTAACTTTATACATCCTGTGGTGTAATAGTTTCGTGATTTTATCAGAAAGTTTCTATTTCTTCATCTTTTCGATATATAACTACTTGCAATTACAAGCTTTATAACATTTCTTTAATTCAGAAATCATTGATACAGTTTTCTGTTACTTCGCCCAACACACAGTTGTGTATTGGTTACAGGTATTATTTGTTTATATTTTATTTTTAATATATCTGTAACGTCGGCATTCTTGATTTTTTAACGCCGTACGCCGTGGTTAAAGATATGAATTCATGGCGGTATAAATCTCCTTAAAGCCAGGAACAAACGTCCTCTATAATTTTGTATTTGCATTATTTTCTCTTACAGATACGAACTGACGTCATATGTAGCGAGCGGTTGTCGTCTTTAATATACGAATAAGTTACAGATTTGACAACACCTATAAAGGTAGGTAAAATAAGGACTACGATTGAGTATTCATTTATTTATTGAACTAAAACGATTTGTTTTAAACAAAACAATAATAACAAGCCGGGTAGCGCAGTTGGAAAAGTGCTAGGCCTGCATTAAGCAAGTCCTCGGTTCGAATCCCGCGGGGGTCGATATTTTTCTGCAGCCTTGGCGATTGGAATCGGTCTCGGTGAGGCTATTTACAGTTGGGCATCGAATTAACTGTGTTCTACGCAGAACCACAGACGTAAGAGATAGAGTAACAAGGTCAACATGTCACCAAGACACACACCTCAAAAAATAGTTGCTGCGCAAATACAAAAGGCCCACACGAACTTTGTAACCCGAATCCGGGGCAAGTTAAGCATTGTTCCGCCCGCCAGACGCAAGCGTATAAAGCACTAGCCTCTACAACGCAAGGTAAAATGGGGTTATCGACAATACATACATACAAAACAATAATTGACAGTTACTAACCATATATGTACCTATGCATGAAATGTCTTTATATGCATATATGCATATCACTAAACAACATTTCTTACCAACTTTTTTAAACACATTACTGTGACATCTGCGCCCTTGGGTCTACTTGTCATTTTTGTTTTCTTTGGCATCACAGTATTTTCCAACTGTAACTGAGAATTTTGTGGACATTTATCTATAGTCACGTTGCCGTTTTCGGTCTCACTAATGGAACTTCGAAAAGTACATTGGTGTTCATCGTCCCAATTATTAGTGTTATCAAAGATGTTTACACCATTTTCAACAATTACAATATCACAAATCAAAATTAGGGTTAGGAGTTCTAAAATTCATAAACGCCGAGTACTGTTTTGTAATGATTATCAGGCATTCCATTGCATTGGGAATTGAACTCTTTACTCTCTTTAGTATTGCTTTGAAAGGAAAAAATAAGGTGTACGAGTAATAGTAAAACTACATAAACAAGCTGCATTTGGTGGAAACAGAATTGTTAAGCAGGAAAATATGGACATTAATAATAACGTACTCTCCAAATGAAGACGCAACAAAAGAAGAAAAAGATTCGATAGTATTTTACAGGTTGTAGTGGACACTGGACAGTGGAAGACCAAAGAAAGTAATTTTTGGATATCTGAATAGAACAGTGGGAAACACCAACGAAGGAGTAGAAAAGTAGGCGAGAGTAGAAGGGTTGATCAGAAGGGTTGATCACCAGAAATAAGAAGGGAGAAAGAATAATAGGGCATACATAAATCCGTAGGAGAAGAACATAGTAGAAAAGAGAAGTCAATAATGGATTATTTCTTAACGAATAGAGACAAATTAAAACATATTGAAGACATAAAAGTGATTAGACACACTGAACTCGGAAGTGATCATAAGTTAGTAAAAGTTGAACTTCTAGAAAAGGAGAAAGGCCAACAAGAACTAAGGTAAAAAATAGTAAAAGAATAAATTAGAAGCAATAAACTCATAGGGAAAAGATGTAAGGCGGAATATCAAAGGTGTTTAAAGGCACGATTAGAAGAAGGGGAATGGGAAAAAGAGATCGAAAATTAATGGAAACGCGTAAAAGACAGTATGTTGGAAGTAAAAAGAGGTTAAAATATTAGTAAGCAATTTGAAATAAGAATTATGGATCGAATTTGGAAACAAATTGAAAGAAAACTTTACACAAAACCAGAAACCACTTTCTAACATCTTAAAACTGCTGCGAAAGAAAAAAGTATACGATAAAAATATAAAAGACAAAGAAGGTAATAATATATTAACGCATGAAGAACAAATTTGAAGAACTAGCGAGAATCGAGGAAATAATAGAAACGACAGATCTACAAAATGATACAGAGGATAATAATAATAGTACAGAAGGCCAATAAGATATCTAACTGATAACAAATGACGAATTAGAAGATGCTATCTCAAAAATAATCAGTTGAAACGGCTAAGCGTAGCCTTCTGCACGATAATGCTCGCCCCCATGTAGCCCGAACGGTTCAGGACTGGCTTGCTCGTATGCATTGGTAAGTGTTAGAACATCTACCTTACTTATACTCCCGATTTGTCCCGGTGCGATTTCCATGTGTTTAGTCCACTAAAGCAACTCTAAACGGGCGACGGTTCAATTCGGATGCTGAGGTACAGCTTGCTGTTAGAGAATGGTACTGCAGACAACAATCAAAGCAAAAACCGTTGCTGCTACCTGTATTGTGTAATTTATATTGTTATATTTTAGTTGTTTGTTGTAGTTAATATTGATTGTTATTGTTCTTGTTGAAAGGATAGAAGTTTTTGCGGCTAGGGATAACTATTTACTAATTTATAGTGGGTCTAGGACACTTCGCCCAAAGTCCATAACCCCCAATGCCCACAACGCCCAAAGTGCGCCCACAACCCCCAAATATTTAGGAGGCCCACTTCGCCCAACGCGACCACAACGCCCAAAGATTTTCTAGGGCCACATCGCCCAATCAGTTGGCCCATAACCCCCAAAGCCCACAACGCCCAAACTCTTAGCAGGCCCACTTCGCCCAACGAGTTGGTCCATAACCCCCAAAGTCCATAACGCCCAAAGTGCGCCCACAATCCCCAAATATTTAGCAGGCCCACTTCGCCCAAAGCGACCACAACGCCCAAAGATTTTCTAGGGACACAACGCCCAACTAGTTGGTCCATAACCCCCAATTAGCTTCGTGTGAATTCGGCATTTCCTTTTTAAAACGTGTATTTCTGCCTGTATGATCTTAGTTTGCTTTCATTCATTCATAAAGTTCAGAATTATACCTTAAGCCAATGTCTTTATAAAATGTGTTTACAATAGTTAATTTTTTACCACAGTGATTCTGAATAATGTCTTTTTTATGGAAAATCGTAAAGAAGATGGCACTTTTCTTAACTATTTTATTGAAGTTGATAATTATAAATTTGTCAGTTGTAAACTGAAGTCATTTTGACCACATTTTGAGTTACAAGATACTACTATGAAAAAAATTACGTGTACAACACATATCCAAACGTTACTTTTTTAATGAGTTTGAAGGTTATTTTTTTTGCATATTCATATCTGGTACTCGAAATTTTATCATAAAAGACTTCAAAATTTATAAGTGTCAAATTGACAATTCGCAATTTCAATAAAATAGTTAAAAAGACTTACTTTTTCACGAATTGGTAATTAGAAATTTAAGTGACTGTGGTAGCTAAGTATGAATTATGTACGAGTATAAGGTATATTATAATGAAAATTATTTTATAGGTTACGAAACTTAAGAAGTCTCAGATTTGAGTAGTGCTGAAAATGAGGAATACATTGCAATGCGTGTCCTTATGAAAATGACTGTACAGTCAGATGTATTATATTAAAGTGTTATGTTCAAGAGTAAAACGTTTACTTTACATTTTTGTATGTTTCTGTTTAATATAAATAATAGTCATTTACTTATATTTATTTCTTAAGATCTACTATCCCAAACGATTTTTATTGTAAAGGAACGCCACTAATATCAAATAAGTAGAATTAGGTAGGTACTAATTATATACAGTGTCCGCCAAAATGTCGACATAATATGGGAAAAATTTTTATTTTTGATTTTTCAAAAAAACTTTTTACGTTAATAATTTGTGGTTGTCTAAAAACCTATTTACCCCCTATCATATATACCGAGTGATTTGTACTTATTTAGAAAATTGAGTTTTTAGAAATTGACAAAATCTGAAAAGTGCTATTTTTCGGAAATTATGTAAGATTTCAGTGAGATTTTTTTAGAGTGTGTTATTTTTCGGTAACTGAACAATCTCAAACCCAGAAAACACCTATTTTTTTTAAATTTTAGCTAAAAATTAATTTTTTAATTTTTTAAATATGTTTCGAAATTTCACATATCAAGACAATATTAAAATTCTATTTTTTTATGTGACGACTAAGATTTATAATTGGAAAAAATAATATAAAATTGTTATTACTTCTTTAGATTTTTTATTATTTGCCGAAAAGTAGTATGTGGGCATAATTTTTACGTTTTTTATGCAAGGCGCTTTTTAGGAGAAATATTTTTCAATTCTAATTAATATGTATTTAAATGGCTTCAAGAAACTCTAATATAGCCCTGTTAATGAATTACTGTTACAAAAACCCTGTAAATGTTCTTTTACAGTTGTCTAAATGAGGAGATTTTTTTAGAACATGTAATTGGATAAAGAAAAATCATTGAAATCTTACTTAATTTCCGAAAAATAGCATTTTTCAGATTTTGACAGTTTCGAAAAACTCCATTTTCTAAATAAGTAAAAATATGATAGAGGGTAAATAGGTTTTTAGACATGCACAAATTGTTGACGTAAAAAGTTTTTTTGAATTTTTTTTTTCCGAATTATGCCGACTTTTTGACGGACACTGCATATCATCGTTTAAATATATTGTACTTGCGTGTATACAATTTAAAATCAGTAAACACGAATCTAAACTTCAAACATAAAAGAATTACTACTAAAAGCTGTAGTTTATGAAACGGTAATTGTTAAGGAAACTAAGTAGTATTATGCCACAGCTTCCTCTTCCCTTGTGTAGTGTAACTATTTTTCTTATGTTCTCATTGATGTGCGCATTTGCTTTAAAACATGAAAAATAAACTATTATTGAAAACGTCGCTTCACCTCGACATTTAAGGACTCTATTTTATTACTTTAAATCATGCCCTGCTGAACTGCGAGACAAACATCAGTCTGAGATTTGTCTCATTTGACATTTACAAATTCGAGCTCGGTTTTTACGGCAACCCTATTACCAATTAGGTATTGGTCAGTTGTAACAACGTTGGCAGTAACCCACAATACACTGCTCACAACGCTGGCCTATGTAAATCGTCCTTGCTAAATCCCTCATACCACTGCCAACTCTTGCCGGATAGACTTTTAGTGACAACAGTGGTTACGTAGAGAGCCTTAAGGGTCTCTATGGTGACTTATGTTCGCTTTAAAAAAACTCGCACTGTAGATAATTTTGTATGTAAGAACACATATCAACAAAAATACAGCATCAGCGTAACAGAAAAATACAGCAATTCCATGAGCGGATTAGCCAGGTAATTTTGAATTTTAGCGCTCAAAGGTAGAGTCAGTAGCTATGTTTTGTTTTAGATCCTGTTCGGAAATGATCCGCGCTCGATTGTTTCTTCCGCTTCGTGGCGAATGAATAACCTAACCTCAATCTGATTTTGGTAATTTCACGATGTCAATAAAATAGTTAAGAAAAGTGCCATCTTCTTTACGATTTTCCATAAAAAGACATTCAGAATCACTGTGATAAAAAGTTAACTATTGTAAACACATTTTATAAAGACATTGGCTTAAGGTATACTTCTGAACTTTATGAATGAATGAAAACAAACTAAGATCATACAGGCAGAAATACACGTTTTAAAAAGGAAAGGCCGAATTCACAGGAAGCTAATTAGGGGTTATGGACCAACTAGTTGGGCGTTGTGTCCCTAGAAAACCTTTGGGTGTTATGGTCGCATTGGGCGAAGTGGGCCTGCTAAATATTTGGGGGTTGTGGGCGCACTTTGGGCGTTATGGACTTTGGGGGTTATGGACCAACTCGTTGGGCGAAGTGGGCCTGCTAAGAGTTTGGGCGTTGTGGGCTTTGGGGGTTATGGGCCAACTGATTGGGCGATGTGGCCCTAGAAAATCTTTGGGCGTTGTGGTCGCGTTGGGCGAAGTGGGCCTCCTAAATATTTGGGGGTTGTGGGCGCACTTTGGGCGTTATGGACTTTGGGGGTTATGGGCCAACTCGTTGGGCGAAGTGGGCCTGCTAAGAGTTTGGGGGTTGTGGGCTTGGGGGTTATGGGCCAACTGATTGGGCGATGTGGCCATAGAAAATTTTGGGCGTTGTGGTCGCGTTGGGCGAAGTGGGTCTGCTAAATATTTGGGGGTTGTGGGCGCACTTTGGGCGTTGTGGGCATTGGGGGTTATGGACTTTGGGCGAAGTGTCCAGGTAGTTCTCCATAGTTTTTTCTTTTCTAAAAAATAACCCGAGGTAACCAAATCAAATATTTTTGGGGGACAAGCTATGTAGTATGCCTACATGTGACCTTGTTATAAATTGCTAGGTTACACATATATTGATAAATAAAACTTGTTTTTGATATTTGAAACTCAAACTTGTGTTTTATTTCTCTGGATACAAATTCAAATATTGATGCACTTAGTAAGATAATCAAACCACTAACACTGCAGTACCACAAACAACAGCAGGAATTTTACCACCAGGGAATCTCAAAGGCGGATCCAGAGACTTCCTAAGGGGGAATCAACTAATTTTTGTAAATCGAACAGTAAGTAGTTGATATTTTCGTGCCTGTTTAAGTATCCTGGTTGGTTTCGACATTTGCTTTCACCAATTACAGTAGGAGCAAACATTACACAAAACCGACAAACAACTCTGCATTTTATATGCGAATAGACAGGCCAAGTATATTAACTATTAAAATGTCTTTTAATTGCTTCATCATGTAATTTTTGTCCGAAAAAGGAAATACGTATTACGTATTTTTTTCAAGGAACATATGGGTTCCGGTTCTCCAATAATTCTTTTTTCTTTATATCAAAAAGACTTTCACGTCTACCAGTGCTGTCAAAATTAGCTCCGATATCATTTGACAAACTTCTGATATTCCCATTATGGGTCAGAATTAGGGATGGGCGCGTGACGTGAAAATAGTCGTGTCACGGCGTGTCACGTCGTGAACGTGACTAATATTTGAAAAGCGTGACGTGAACGTGAGTGAAAATTTCCAAGGCGTGATTCACGTTTCACGTTAATTTCACGTAAAATATTTAGTAACGAATAAAAAACTGCAGGGTGCAGCAACTTTTAAATTCATTAAATCACAAATTGTGCCAAACAAGTTACATTATGTGGCTTTATTTTTGGACCCTAATTATAAATCCTTAAAGTTCATACCTTCACATAAAAGAGAAGATTATAATGCAAAATAAAACTATAGATGATAATGATGAAATACATAGCAAACGACTCAAAACTGGTACATCAGCATCAGATTCTTATCTTTCTACACTTAGAGATAACTCTGACGATGACACGTGTAATTAGGATGATGTCGAAACAAAACTAAATTAGTATGTTAAATTAAAATTCGGAAATGTAGATGGCATTTTATGATTTTGGAAAAACAGTGTAAATACGCCACTGTTAAAAAACTTGAGAAATTTTAAACATACCCGCAAGTTTCGCTACAAGCGAAAGAGAATTTTCTACAGCTGGGCGAATTTTAGAAGAGCGCAGAATTCGACGTAACGCTGCAAATGTTGATTACATATTATTTTTAAATCAACATTTTAATGTGTAGATGTGTAGATGAACTTATTATTCTAATAAAAGTAATGGTTTGTTTTTTATACTCGGCTAACGCTGAAAATGTTGATCCTTGTACGTAAAAGTACTTGCAAACCTACGAATTAAAAGTGTTGCCTAGCAACATATACCTTCTGTACTGATAGCAATAAGAGAAACGTCAATTCCAATGACAGCTTTTAGTATTAAAAGTAATGTCTTTGAAGACAGCTGCAAGAAATATATTTGCGAGAAATCAGTATTTATCCCTGTCGAAGTTATTGTAGTCAATTTTTATTTTTTTCTTTTTATGTCAACTATTCTGATTGCAACATATCACGTAAATTATGTCAGGTGCAAAACATATTTTTAGTTCTCTTTAGGGTTTTTTCATTGGTTTTAAATTTGAACATTTTGTTCTATCTGATTTTAATTTTGAAATAAAAGCTGCGTGTCACGTCGTGAGTGGCGTGTCACGCCGTGAACGTGAGTGAACGTGAGCGTGAACGTGCGTGAACGTGACTGTTTACAGCAAGCGTGAAACGTGCGTGACGTGAGCGAAAATTCACTCACGCGCCCATCTCTAGTCAGAATAGGGGTGGATGCGGTTTCAGTTTCTGTGGAGTTTGTTGGCAAATCATCTGCTTTCTCTGGATTTTGAATTTCTTCCGTCTGATCCAGATTGACATGAAGGGCAGTTGTTTTTGGTTTTTGAATAAATGCGTTTAATCTTTATTTTTTAGTAGGTGGCGCCTTTCTAAAAAATTAAATAAAACAAAGTGAATAAATTTAAAATAGGATTTCTAATAGCTATTTGTGCAACAAGTGCTAAAAGTGAATGTTTATGCACGAGTTCGCACACAATATTTTTTCTACGGCTTTAAATTTACTTTTATTAATATATGACATAAATGTCGATTTAAGGTTTTGCATTTATGACAGTTATAATTTACGTCATAGTAAAGAGATGGCCTTGACGGCACAGGTGACTGTTTCTGCAGCCGGTAGCTGTCAAAGTTAGTTATCAAAGGTGTTTCTAACGAAAGAAGTAACTAGAATAACTTTAAACCTCACTTCTAGTTTAAAATTCTAAATTCAACACCAGCTGTTTACTTTTAGTACGTGTGCTAAAAGTAAACAGCTGATATCACTTGTAACACGCTGATTTATAAAACGCCATTTTTAGTGAAACAAGCTAGTGCTAAAAGGCCTACTTTTAGTAGTGGTCGTAGAAAAAACCAGTTAGGAAATCCCTTATTGTGTGTAACGCGTTTCCTAACAAGATTTTTTTTAATTTTGATAAAATCGGTTCTTTAAACCTTAATAGCTATTTATGCAACAAGTGCTAAAAGTCGACTTTTATGCGCGAGACATGAAAATTATGAAACTCAGCCTTCGGCTTCGTTTCATAATTTTCATGTCTCGCGCATAAACGACTTTTAGCACGCGTTGCATACAATATTTTATCTACGACCTTAATTTTACCGTTATTAATCCATAAATATCGATTTAAGAAAGGTTCGCATCTGCGACGCTGCGTCATAATGAATAGTAGGCTACGCCGCTGGCGATTGTTTGGCCACGCCCGTGCTGTCAAGGTGAGTTGTACGAAATGTAATTATTGATACTCCACATATGACTGTATTCATTACATAACGCTTTAATTATTTCAAAAGCGCTTTACCTGTAACGCAAGAAGCAACTAGAATAGCTTTACAACTTCAGTTGCAGTTCGAAATTGTAGTTTTGAACCTCGCGTCACTTTTAGCACATGTGCTAAAAGTAAACAGCTGATTTCTTTAAACACGGTAAACTATAAAACGTCACTTTTAGTGAAACAAGCGAGTGTTAAAAAGCCTACTTTTAGTAGTGATCGTAGATAATAGCTATTTATGCAACAAGTGCTAAAAGTCGACTTTTATGCGCGAGACATGAAAATTATGAAACGAAGCCGAAGGCTGAGTTTCATAACATGTCTCGCGCATAAACGACTTTTAGCACGCGTTGCATACAATATTTTATCTACGACCTTAATTTTACCGTTATTAATCCATAAATATCGATTTAAGAAAGGTTCGCATCTGCGACGCTGCGTCATAATGAATAGTAGCCTACGCCGCTGGCATTTGTTTGGCCACGCCCGTGCTGTCAAGGTTGAGTTACGAAATGTAATTATTGATACTCCACATATGACTGTATTCATTACATAACGCTTTAATTATTTCAAAAACGCTTTACCTGTAACGCAAGAAGCAACTAGAATAGCTTTACCACTTCACTTGCAGTTCAAAATTGTAGTTTTGAACTCGCTTCACTTTTAGCACATGTGCTAAAAGTAAACAGCTGATTTCTTTAAACACGGTAAACTATAAAACGTCACTTTTAGTGAAACAAGCTAGCGCTAAAAGGCCTACTTTTAGTAGTGGTCGTAGATAAAAGAAATTATAAATGTTATGTTTCTAATTTTGACATATACAGTGTAACTTTTCAAAACTGAAAAAAGTGTCGAAACGTCTCACTTTTCGCAACCAGCTATGAAAATTAAATATTTTACAATCACTTGTGCAAATTCATTGCGTTACCAAATTAACTAATTTTCAATTCATTGATATTTAACCATAGATCCCAAGCGTTGCATAAAATGAGGCATTTTCTAACTGGTTTTATAAATAGCTATTTCATCACTGTTTGTGAAATATTTTATTTCTCTTCTGATTTGAAAAAAGTGAGACGTTTCGAAACTTCATTCAATGTTGAAAAGAGACACTTTAAATGTCAAAATTAGAGAAAATGTGTGTTACAATAAGCATTCTTTTACATACCAGTATTTATCTTTAAAATTGAAATTTTTCAGGTTTTGAATATTTTTAACTTTGAATAACTAGTTGTACAATTTAAAACAACAATGGAAATACTATATTATTAGAAACATTGCAAAATACGCTTGTTACGACGCACCATTGTTTTATCTAGGTTGGTAAACACTAGACAGGTGACAGAATCGACAGCAAAGACCGACGGAAACTCCTACCAAAGCTAGGACCGTTAGAGAAAATGTGCGCCTATTGGAGTTAAAAAGAAATTATGTATGTGGAAGTAGAATTCCGCAAATTTAAATTTAAATTACGGGCGGGTGCTATAAGTATTAGATGTCTACAGTTAAAACAAAGTAGTCAACTCTTTATCCAAATACATTTTTAACAGGTCCAAGGGGGTGTCAATTGACTCCGTTGATACCCCTTTCTATCCGCCAATGGGGATCTATATATTAGTGCACCAGTGGGGTTCATGCATTAATGTTAATGGAGATTTATTTTAAATTTATTGAATAAAAATTGTTTTACAGTGTTTAAACGTGTTTCTATTGACAATAGTCGTATATCTGTGATTCTGGCTTTTACTTCATTCCTTATGGTTTTGTAGTTGGTATATTCTTCATATTATTAGAAACATTGCAAAATACGCTTGTTACGACGCACCATTGTTTTATCTAGGTTGGTAAACACTAGACAGGTCACAGAATCGACAGCAAAGATCGACGGAAACTCCTACCAACGCTAGGACAGTAGAGTACCTAGAGGGGTTCTGGGACACATTTGACCTTGAACTTTTTTCAAGGTCACGGGCCTAGCCGAGGTCAAGGTCATTGGCCTAGTCGGGGTCATTGACCTCGGCCACTTCCGAGAATTTTTTCTAGGTCACGGATCTAGCCTAGGTCAAGGTCGGAGTCATTGGCCTAGTCGGGGTCATTGACCTCGGCCACTTCCGGGAATTTTTTTTGGGTTAAAAGTGTAGTTTTTGAAATTTACCCACGCTCAAGCGTCTGGGATGCAGACATGTTCATTCTTGCAGGATGTTGTTATCAGTAAATCAGAAGCTATCAAAATTTTCTCAGGCTCGACCGGATGTGAGTCATCGTCTGAGTACGCAGACATGTCTATTCTTGCAGGATGTTATCAGTAAATCAGAAGCTATTGTTACGCTTATCAACATTTTCTCAGGCTCGACCGGATGTGACTCATCGTCTGACAGACATGTCTATTCTTGCAGGATGTTGTTGAACAATGGCATCCCTTGTTTTAAAATCAGCACGAAATTCGAGAACAATGAAGCCATTGTTGTCTGGAGATTAAAATGTGCAAGGTTGCTAAAAAAATAAACCGAACTAATTGTGGTCTAATAGTATATATCGAATTATTTCCACATAAAAAAAGATGCAATATAAAAATCCAAACCATTTTAAATATCTTGTTAGGTTTTTGTTTTATTACGCGTTCGACGAGATGTATGTCTGGATATTTAACTTGAATAGGCCGATTGGAAGCATCTTTTAGTAGATAGGTAATGTGTTCGATTCCACTGGAGGACTGTTTAAGCGGTAGACAGTATTTAACAAAGTGTTGGGGTGTTAGAGACATTGTTTGTAAGCAAAGTAAATATTACGTGTGTTTTCCCGTACTTTATTAAATACACAGTCTCGAGCCGATAGTTATTTATTTCGCTTGGATTTATGTACAGCATCCCTCACTTTAGCAGGAAGCAAGTTCCTAAAGAAATATTATTATGCTGTAGAGATTTACAGGTTACAGTTCGGAGTTAAAAATTTTGGATATTAGCAACAGTACCATTTAATTGCATATTGTTTTCTTTTACCAAGTTTTAGATTCGATAGGTTCCAAAGCACTGCTAACAGACAGACAGAAAACTTGTAATGCAGCTGCCAAACCGGGCCTTGTCAAATATCGAACAGCAATATATATTAGTAAAAAATACTCTTCAGTTAGCAGGTTTGATGTAGTTTTAGCCAATCTTATACACATTCCAGCACTAAAAAATGGTAGGAAGCTAACACACACATAAGTACGGTGGGTCTTAGACAGCTGAATTTTATAATACAAAACAGGAGCGATAAAAGAACTCAGCATTTTTCAGTTTATCCGATTCGACAACTTCCGCATATCGCAAAACAGACACCTTCTTTGTTCCTGTGTTGGCATCTTGGCTTTAAGAATGTTATGGTTTATTTACATCTTGTGTTAGCGCCCTTGGTTTTAAGAACGTTATGTAAATGAATATTTTATAGAATTTGGAAAACTAAAGAATATATTAGCAGATAATACAACTTATTTTAAAAACGCGAGGTTTATAAATACAATACAGCAAACCATAAAAGTTGGTTTTTGTTGTATAAGCAAGCCAATCCGGTAGAGAGATATTTAAGAGGGGTGATAAAATACTTAAAGAAAATATTAGCAGATAATACATTTGAAAAATCTGCACGACTAATACTCAAGATTATTACAATTAGAGACTGCAGACAAAAGGTAAGATATCAAAATTTTAAAATAAAGCCCTGAAAATAAGAACTAAATAAAACCAAATAAAAGCTATTAGGCCACAACAATACTCTAATTAATAAGGCTGCTATACACGATATCCAACGGCGAGGGACAGTTCATTTTTATCGCATAAAAAACTTATTGCTTAGAAATCAGGTCCAGATACCTGTTTAATGGAAAACATTTTCTTGAATTTTCTTTAAGTCGTTAGGTTGACTGTGCCAAGTTTCCACGAAAAAACTAAAGCTCCTACAGGCCAGATTCTTGAATCAAGTAAATAATACAGCAAGGCATAAAACTTGGTTTTTGCAATATAAGACATCCGCAAGCCAATCCTAAACTGGTAGTTTTAAATAGCAGAATTTTATAATACAAAACGAAGCGATGAAATAGTCGTCTGTTGATCATATTTTTGTAGCCACCCAGCATCTTTCAGTTTTTATAAGTTATCCTATCATCTCCTTGGTTGCAGGTGTTAATAGAGACTATATTTGCGTGTCGCCAGATGTCAGACCTTTCAGTTTTTATAAGTTATCCTATCATCTCCTTGGTTGCAGGTGTTAATAGAGACTATATTTGCGTGTCGCCAGATGTCAGACCTGTCAAGACTTGTGGATGTGAGCGTCTGGGAATGTGCAAGGTTGCTAAATATTAACCGGATGTCTGGGGTTTCTGAGCAGGTCTGCGCGAGGGTTTGGCGGTAAATTCATATTCTGCACAGGTTTTGGCGGGAAATTCAAATTCTGCGTAGGTTTTTGGCGGTAAATTCAAATTCTGCGCATTATTTTGACGGTGAATTTTTAAATTATGATCAGGTTTTTGGCGGGAAAATCTGGGAGTGTACAAGGTTGCTAAAATGTATGGGGTCTTTGTCTGAGAAATTTACACCAGATGTAATTAATGACCTCCATTATCAGTGTCTATAAATTTGGTAGACAGACAGACAGGCAGACCAACAGGCAGGCAGACAGACAGGCAGACCGACAGGTAGGCAGACAAACAGACAGACAGGCAGACAGGCAGGTGGACAGACAGACAGACAGACAGACAGACAGACAGACAGACAGGCAGACAGACAGACAGCTAGACAGGTAGACAGCTGTTCCTGTAACGGTTTTATGGGCACGACGGTGTAATAAAACGACAATTGTAAATATAATTGTATTTTATTTGTCTAATGTACATGTATAAAATTATTACAAATATATGTTATAAACTAGTTAATTATTGTGGTAGAGGTGTTGTTGTCATCTCTGTCTGGAGGATCTCTTCGTGCTGTTTCCAAACTGGATTTATTCAATTATTCCTGCCTCTTTTAACTCTTCTATTATACTAACAATTTCATTTATATGATTTGTATGGCCAGATGCTTGAGAGGCATACAGTAACTTTAATCGATCAACTAATTCGTTCGGATCATCCCAGTAAACATAATCCAACGGTTTATTGCTAACTTGTTTATACATTTGCTGCATACCTTTACCAGTAAGCTTTGTAGTCTTTAACGATATCGATGATGGCGTGGGTGATGATGACAGGTTAGATTTTATAAATTTCTTGTATTTCGCTTGGTTGAAACCTACCTTCTGATCATTTTTATCAAAATTTCTATGCGCTGCATTTGTTCTGTTTATGATATCATTATAATTTGCTCTGTCAGCGTTGGAGTTATTTGAGGATCGTTTTTAAATAGTAATTCGTACAAACCAGGTGTACCTTCATAGTGCACATTTTTAACAATTATATCTGATCCCTTTATATCTAACTCATCTCCACCAAAATAAAATTGGTTTTTATCAAAATCATATCTAATTCCATACCTCCCTAGATTAGGTCTTTCTATAAGGTAATTGCTTACATATTTCCTAGGAAGTTCGTCAAACTGTTCTAAGAAAGAACTTATAGCTTGCGGTTGAAATTTGTTTGCTATAGTTGTATTAGGTTCATCTTCGGTGGATTCACACAATACTTCATCAGCCGGTTTTGGTGTAAATAATTCTAGTTTTGGAGGATTTGATATATTGATATATTCATCATCGTCATCATCCGCGTCATAATCGTATTTAGTTTTTCTTTTAAGATTATATTTATCATCGTCATAATTGTATTTAACTTTCTCTTTCTTTTTCAATTTGAAAGGCTTAAATTGTGATGGAGGATTCTCTTTTGTATTGATTTCTTCTGCAACACTTTGTATTTGTTCGGTAACAGGTTTAAAAAATTTACCAAGGAGCTGTTGTTGCACCAACTTACCCTCCTTAAGAGCTCGAACTTTCTGTCTTATAATATTTTTAGTTTTAATAAGTTCTGTTGCTACTTTCGTTTTCATTATTGTCACAAGTATGTAAGCGGTAGACAGCCAGACAGGTAGACTGGTAGACAGCTAGACAGGTAGACAGCTAGACAGGTAAACAGCTAGACAGGTAAACAGCCAGTTAGAGAGACTGACAGATTCAAACTAGTTCACACGTCAACAGTTTCTTATCAAATGATAGATATCAGAACTGTTAGATGTATATATAAGAATCAAATTCATGACGATAGCGTCCACCAATCTGAGTTCAGTTAGTCGCTAGAATTTTTGAAATATGGTTGAGGATAATGTTTACCACCACTGTTTTCTTTCACATGTTCGTGCAATGTGCAAGCAATACATTTTCGTCCTTCTTGATCGGTTTCCCCTTTACATTTTGGACACTTATACTTAACTGGTACAGGCATCTCTCTCACTCCTATTTCTATTACTGCTCACAATCTGTACAATAAATGGTGTTAAGAATGTCTGCCTGTCTGTCGGCCTACCTATCTGCCTGTCTGTATGTCTATCTACTAAATTTATAGACACTAATAATGGAGGTCATTAACTACCACACGTCAACAGTTTCTTATCAAATAATAGATATCAGAATTGTTAGATGTATATATAAGAATCAAATTCATGACGATAGCGTCCACCAAGCTGAGTTCAGTTATACGCTAGAATTGTCTGAAATATGATTGAGGATAATGTTTACCACCACTGTTTTCTTTCATATGTTCGTGCAATGTGCAAGAAATACATTTTCGTCCTTTTTGATCGGTTTCCCCTTTACATTTTGGACACTTATACTTAACTGGCACAGGCATCTCTCTCGCACCTATTTCTATTACTGCTCACAATCTGTACAATAAATGGTGTTAAGAATGCCTACCTGTCCGTCTGCCTGTCTGTCTGTCTGTCTGTCTGTCTGTTTGCCTGCCTACCTGCCTGCCTGCCTGCCTGCCTGCCTGCCTGCCTGCCTGCCTGCTTGCCTGTCCGCCTACCTATCTGCCTGCCTGTCTGCCTGCCTGCCTGCCTGTCTGCCTGCCCGCCTGCCTGCCTGTCTGCCTGTCTGCCTGCCTGTCTGTCTGTCTGTCTGTCTGTCTGTCTGTCTGTCTGTCTGTCTGTCTGCCTGCCTGTCTGTCTGTCTGCCTGTCTGTCTGTCTGTCTGTCTGTCTGTCTGTCTGTCTGTCTGTCTGTCTGTCTGTCTGTCTGCCTGTCGGTCTGCCTGTCTGTCTGTCTGTCTGTCTGTCTGTCTGCCTGCCTGCCTGTCTGTCTGTCTGTCTGTCTGTCTGTCTGCCTGCCTGTCTGTCTGTCTGTCTGCCTGTCTGTCTGTCTGTCTGTCTGTCTGTCTGCCTGTCGGTCTGCCTGTCTGTCTGTCTGTCTGTCTGTCTGTCTGTCTGTCTGTCTGTCTGTCTGTCTGCCTGCCTGTCTGGCTGTCTGTCTGTCTGTCTGTCTGTCTGTCTGTCTGTCTGCCTGTCGGTCTGCCTGTCTGTCTGTCTGTCTGCCTGCCTGTCTGTCTGTCTGCCTGCCTGTCTGTCTGTCTGCCTGTCTGTCTGTCTGTCTGTCTGTCTGTCTGTCTGTCTGTCTGTCTGTCTGTCTGTCTGTCTGTCTGTCTGTCTGCCTGTCTGTCTGTCTGTCTGTCTGTCTGTCTGTCAGTCTGTCTGTCTGTCTGTCTGTCTGTCTACCTGTCTAGCTGTCTGTCTGTCTGCCTGTTGGTCTGCCTGTCTGTCTGTCTGTCTGTCTGTCCACCTGCCTGTCTGCCTGTTTGTCTGTTTGTCTGCCTGCCTGTCGGTCTGCCTGTCTGTCTGCCTGCCTGTTGGTCTGCCTGTCTGTCTGTCTACCAAATTTATAGACACTGATAATGGAGGTCATTAACTACATCTGGTGTAAATTTCTCAGACAAAGACCCATACATTTTAGCAACCTTGTACACTCCCAGATTTTCCCGCCAAAAACCTGATCATAATTTAAAAATTCACCGTCAAAATACTGCGCAGAATTTGAATTTACCGCCAAAAACCTACGCAGAATTTGAATTTCCCGCCAAGCATGAGCAAAAACCCTCGCGCAGACCTGCTCAGAAACCCCAGACATCCGGTTCATTTTTAGCAACCTTGCACATTCCAGACGCTCACATCCACAAGTCTTCACAGGTCTGACATCTGGCGACACGCAAATATAGTCTCTATTAACACCTGCACCAAGGAGATGATAGGATAACTTATAAAAACTGAAAGATGCTGGGTGGCTACAAAAATATGATCAACAGACGACTATTTCATCGCTTCGTTTTGTATTATAAAATTCTGCTATTTAAAACTACCAGTTTAGGATTGGCTTGCGGATGTCTTATATTGCAAAAACCAAGTTTTATGCCTTGCTGTATTATTTACTTGATTCAAGAATCTGGCCTGTAGGAGCTTTAGTTTTTTCGTGGAAACTTGGCACAGTCAACCTAACGACTTAAAGAAAATTCAAGAAAATGTTTTCCATTAAACAGGTATCTGGACCTGATTTCTAAGCAATAAGTTTTTTATGCGATAAAAATGAACTGTCCCTCGCCGTTGGATAACGTGTATAGCATCCTTATTAATTAGAGTATTGTTGTGGCCTAATAGCTTTTTATTTGGTTTTATTTAGTCTTATTTTCAGGGCTTTATTTTAAAATTTTGATATCTTACCTTTTGTCTGCAGTCTCTAATTGTAATAATCTTGAGTATTAGTCGTGCAGATTTTTCAAATGTATTATCTGCTAATATTTTCTTTAAGTATTTTATCACCCCTCTTAAATATCTCTCTACCGGATTGGCTTGCTTATACAACAAAAACCAACTTTTATGGTTTGCTGTATTGTATTTATAAACCTCGCGTTTTTAAAATAAGTTGTATTATCTGCTAATATATTCTTTAGTTTTCCAAATTCTATAAAATATTCATTTACATAACGTTCTTAAAACCAAGGGCGCTAACACAAGATGTAAATAAACCATAACATTCTTAAAGCCAAGATGCCAACACAGGAACAAAGAAGGTGCCTGTTTTGCGATATGCGGAAGTTGTCGAATCGGATAAACTGAAAAATGCTGAGTTCTTTTATCGCTCCTGTTTTGTATTATAAAATTCAGCTGTCTAAAACCCACCGTACTTATGTGTGTGTTAGCTTCCTACCATTTTTTAGTGCTGGAATGTGTATAAGATTGGCTAAAACTACATCAAACCTGCTAACTGAAGAGTATTTTTTACTAATATATATTGCTGTTCGATATTTGACAAGGCCCAGTTTGGCAGACTGCATTACAAGTTTTCTGTCTGTCTGTTAGCAGTGCTTTGGAACCTATCGAATCTAAAACTTGGTAAAAGAAAACAATATGCAATTAAATGGTACTGTTGCTAATATCCAAAATTTTTAACTCCGAACTGTAACCTGTAAATCTCTACAGCATAATAATATTTCTTTAGGAACTTGCTTCCTGCTAAAGTGAGGGATGCTGTACATAAATCCAAGCGAAATAAATAACTATCGGCTCGAGACTGTGTATTTAATAAAGTACGGGAAAACACACGTAATATTTACTTTGCTTACAAACAATGTCTCTAACACCCCAACACTTTGTTAAATACTGTCTACCGCTTAAACAGTCCTCCAGTGGGATCGAACACATTACCTATCTACTAAAAGATGCTTCCAATCGGCCTATTCAAGTTAAATATCCAGACATACATCTCGTCGAACGCGTAATAAAACAAAAACCTAACAAGATATTTAAAATGGTTTGGATTTTTATATTGCATCTTTTTTTATGTGGAAATAATTCGATATATACTATTAGACCACAATTAGTTCGGTTTATTTTTTTAGCAACCTTGCACATTTTAATCTCCAGACAACAATGGCTTCATTGTTCTCGAATTTCGTGCTGATTTTAAAACAAGGGATGCCATTGTTCAACAACATCCTGCAAGAATAGACATGTCTGTCAGACGATGAGTCACATCCGGTCGAGCCTGAGAAAATGTTGATAAGCGTAACAATAGCTTCTGATTTACTGATAACATCCTGCAAGAATAGACATGTCTGCGTACTCAGACGATGACTCACATCCGGTCGAGCCTGAGAAAATTTTGATAGCTTCTGATTTACTGATAACAACATCCTGCAAGAATGAACATGTCTGCATCCCAGACGCTCGAGCGTGGGAAAATTTCAAAAACTACACTTTTTAACCCAAAAAAAATTCCCGGAAGTGGCCGAGGTCAATGACCCCGACTAGGCCAATGACTCCGACCTTGACCTAGGCTAGATCCGTGACCTAGAAAAAATTCTCGGAAGTGGCCGAGGTCAATGACCCCGACTAGGCCAATGACCTTGACCTCGGCTAGGCCCGTGACCTTGAAAAAAGTTCAAGGTCAAATGTGTCCCAGAACCCCTCTAAGGTACTCTACTTAGGACCGTTAGAGAAAATGTGTGCCTATTGGAATTAAAAAAAATTAAGGATGTGGAAGTAGAAATCCACAAATTTAAATTTAAAATACGGGCGGGTGCTATAAGTATTAGATGTCTAC
Source organism: Agriotes lineatus (assembly GCA_940337035.1). Lineage (NCBI taxonomy): Eukaryota > Metazoa > Arthropoda > Insecta > Coleoptera > Elateridae > Agriotes > Agriotes lineatus. The sequence continues at coordinate 57,767 of CALNHX010002151.1, read as the reverse complement.
AGTTAAAACAAAGTAGTCAACTCTTTTTCCAAATGCATTTTTAACAGGTCCAAGGGGGTGTCAATTGACTCCGTTGATACCCCCTTCTATCCGCTAATGGCGGATCTATAGATTAGTGCACCAGTGGGGTTCATGCATTAATGTTAATGGAGATTTATTTTAAATTCATTGAATAATAGTATATTGTTTAACGAGTGACGAAAGTAGCATTTTCTGCAAACGAGAGAACAGTTTATCAAACGAGGCGTAGGCGACGAGTAAAACACTATAACTTTTTCTATAACCATGGTTCACTACTACTGCACTAAAACACTAGGTACCGTCCGAGAGCAAGGCTACTTGATGAGAAGTCCTGCCAATTTCGTGTTAATTTTTATAACTGTATTTTGCATTTATTACGTTATACAAAGTAAATTTACACGTTTTTGTGCTAAATCGTGTTTTTCCATTGTGCTTTGTAAAATTAAATTACAATTGGATATGGCAGAATGCATTTAATATCTGAAATTGCAACCACTTACTTTCGTCAGTAGAGACGAAAGTTAACGTTATGGGATATTCTATCACTGGTCCCGGAACTGGCGTTTTCGGTTGGGGTAAAACGTGACGAAAGTTGTTCATTTTTAAATGGTTATAGAAAAAAATTGTTTTACAGCGTTTAAACGTGTTTCTATTGAACAATACTCGTATATCTGTGATTCTGGCGTTTACTTCATTCCGTATGGTGTTGTAGTTGGTATATTCTTCATATTATTAGAAACATTACAAAATACGCTTGTTACGACGCACCATTGTTTTATTTAGGTTGGTAAACACTAGACAAGTCACAGAATCGACAGCAAAGACCGACGGAAACTCCTACCAAAGCTAGGACTGTTAGAGAAAATGTGCGCCTATTGAAATTAAAAAGAAATTAAGAATGTGGAAGTAGAATTCCGCAAATTTAAATTTAAATTGCGGGTGGGTGCTATAAGTATTAGATGTCTACAGTTAAAACAAAGTAGTCAACTCTTTATCCAAATGCATTTTTAACAGGTCCAAGGGCGTGTCAATTGACTCCGTTGATACCTCTTCTATCCGCCAATGGGGATCTATAGATTAGTGCACCAGTGGGGTTCATGCATTAATGTTAATGGAGATTTATTTTAAATTCATTGAATAAAAATTGTTTTACAGCGTTTAAACGTGTTTCTATTGAACAATGCTCGTATATCTGTGATTCTGGCGTTTACTTCATTCCTTATGGTTTTGTAGTTGGTATATTCTTCAAGAGTTTGCTTATCGTTTAGTATAGACGAATTGTTTCAATTCAACACAGAACCACAGGGTGTTGTATTTAGGCTCTTGGGATATGTTACATTTGGTTGTTCCAATGCTTCTCTAGGCGTTATGTATATTAGATTGCGTATCTTGATCATCGTTCTGCAGGATGTTGTTCCTTTTTTATATGCTCATTTAGTCTTTTTTTATACAAATTTCGTGCTTTCGTATTCGAGTTGCTCCACGTTTAATTTTTCAACGTAGTGTGGTTTCTTTAGCTAACGTTTTTGAACTTATATTCTTATTTTTCCAAGCAACAGTTTATGATGACTACCTACGTCTGAAGAGTTAATCGTTCTGATGTCTAATATTTGTAAAGAATGAATTTTTAAATTTGTTACAATATAGTTAAGTATTGATGGTTGTCCTTGGGTGTTCGCCCATGTGAATTTATGTTGGTTTTTTGTGATAAGAAAAAGGTGTTATTTATGCATAATTTATTATTTATACAAAACTAAGTTAATTTATCGCCGTTATCGTTACATAGATTCATAGGCGGATCCAGAGGCTTCCTAAGGGTGGGGGGGGGGTCAATTAATTTTTGTAGATTGAACAGTAAGGCTAAACTAATAGTTTAGGTAGGTAATGGCTACTATGGGATGGTACTGGGTAGATCTTTAGAATAAAAGAAGTAAAAAATAAAAATTGGTTTTTTATAATTGATTTTTTTCGATCTCAACAAATAAAAGACACAAGTTAAATTAACACTATACCACAGAACAATACAGAATGGCCTGTCAGCTTAAAATTCAGCTAGTTTTTTTCTTTGCTCATGAGCGAGTTCTGGTGGTGTGCAAGTGGTTTCAAAATATTAATTTAATATGAGTGCACAGAAAAGATCTTTTGGTGGCACATGGTGTACTGTGAATTTCCATATAAATTGCGTGGACTTTAAACGTACGGATTTATTTCGTTTCAGTTTAAAATTTAGGCGCATAATTTTGAATTTACCGCCTCTGCACACCACTAGGATCATGGCGGACATTTTCAAGGTCACAAAAATTGAAGTATGCTGACATCAAAAAGCGCCGACACAGAGAGGCCATTCTGATTTAGAGTATTGTTCTGTGACTATACTTAAAAAAAGGAATATTAAACCGTTATTTTAGCATTATAAGTCTTATATGACTTATAATATAAAAATAACAAAAAAAGTAAATTTACACTGTTTAGAGAAGGAACCATTCTAGCTATGCTAAAATAAAGGTATACTACCGAGTGATTTTTTAAAAACTCAATTGCAGCAGACCCTGGTTAGCCTAAATCAGTTGGCAATACTGAAATGTATTGTTGGTGACACTGTAAGTCTATGTCAAATTCGAGGTTAGCAGGTTAGGTTTTGCGTCAGTTTTGACAGACTAGTGGAGACTGGTATACACTAGACAGGTAACAGAATCGACATCGACCAGTGACGAAAACCCCACCAACGCTGTGAGTTGAGGGTAAGTTTGCGCCTATTGAATTTAAAAAGAAATGAAGAATGTTGACAAAGCATTCGGGAAACTCAAATTTAAATTACGAGCGTATGCTATAAGGGTGCATTTTGTTTATAATTAAAACAAACTAGTCAACTTTTTATCTGATTACATTTTTTAACAGGCTCAAGGGGGTGTCAATTGACCCCATTGACACCCACTTGGATCCGCCAGTGCATACATTGTCTTTAAATCGTTGTTTTTTATTCCAGGCATGATGTGGTTTCCTACTCGAGCACTTATGTTCCCTAAAACAATTACCGAGTTAGTTTTAGGCATTAGATCTATCGTTTCTTGAAGTTGCTCGTAAAATTTCTCCTTGTCAGTTTTGGGTTTACATTTCTCTGAGGCATACACAGATAGAAACTGATGAAATTTAATCTAGAGTTCTGTGGTTTTAAAGTTGCCATGAGAATTTTTTCAGATATAGGTAAATTTAAAATCTTCTACGGCGTTGCTGAATTTCTTATGAATTAAAGTTCCAACACCTTTCTTAGCTCTAGCTAATTTGATTACTCCATTGAAACTAATGTATAACTTTGATGCGGGATAATGCCTTTCCCTTTCTTTTTCGTTTCCGATATAGCACACAAATCTATCTGTGCTCTTTTTAACTGTATCCTTAGTTCTTGTTATCTTTGACACCATGATTTTATATTCCAACTCCCTACTCTTAGGTGGTTCTTTCTCCATTCTCGTTTTTTCTTTGTCTCGCGTTTGTCGTCATCGTTTGATTAGTCCTGTTCCGAGGCTGGGTACTGGTTCTATGAACATTTATAATTTTCATCCGTAGCAGGTTGCTAACCCAGCCCGTAGGAATTTTTATTGACCTTCTCTGGTATAGATTCGCCGTGTTTTGTTTTAACAGGGCTACCTTGTGAAGGTTGTGGCTCTTTACCACGCATGACGGTCTTAGGCAGGGGCGGATGGGGTGGGGTAAACCGGCCCGGGAAACCATTAACACCGGTCCGGTCCATTTTTATTAAAAAAATCGTTAGGCACAAACTAAGGGACTATAAGAAATAAGTACTTATTCGTATTTTTCAAACGCTTTTAATATTTCTCTAAGTAAAAATACATAATATGTACATGTTAAGATAAAGAAAAACTAATGGCAACTAGTTCCTGGTCCTGGTCATTGGTATTGGACAGAAAAAAATTGTGAAACACATCATATATTTTTAAAAAGCGGGCCTACATATCCGCTTATATTTTTGTTTTCATAAACATAGATATTAATATGTCGGTGCTTAATATAAAAGCGAGATTTGAAACAAATCGCTTTCTTCGGCCAAAACATTGATTACTTCCTCATTATTTATTTTGTTTAAGACTTGAGCCTCAATATTCATAAGCATGAATGTTAGCTACTAATATTATTTCGGTTAAATCCGTGATTTTTTTGGTGTGCTGCGTTTTTTTTAAATATTTTTTTCAAGGGTCATAGCGATGGACCGGCCCCCGTTCTGGCCGAAGCCAGCGGCCCTTCGGGAAATTTCCCAAAATCCAGACTGGCCCATCCGCCCCTGGTCTTAGGTAAAGGTTAGGTATGGTTTCTGCTAAATCTATAATTACGCCACACCTTCCGCTGGGTTGCCCGTCAGCTCCAAAGGGTTTTATTATATGATTTAAAGTAAATATTATTTGATTCACATTGTAGTAGTTTAGCGAAAGCAGTAATTTTTGGAACAGTATTGATCTTGACAGATAATTTACTTTCAATTTAATTAAAATATGGTTTTGGATTTTAGACATTTCAACCTAACCTGCCTACGTTCACCAACAAATGAAAGTCAGATCAAATATTTCCTAAACCGCTCGTATGTGACTGGTAAGTTTATTTATGTATTTGTGCACAGTGCATTTAATTTTGACTTTTTTGCGTATTATACAAAGATAAGAACTAACAATGGATATTCATGTATACAATTATACAGTAGACTTTCGATTGATTGTAGACTCGAATAATTTTTTATAAGTACTCGAAAGCTGATTGGAGATGGAGTCACCAATGAGTTTAAGATAAAATAACTTTTTTATATCCATTTTTGTTACTTAAGTGATAAGTCTGGATGCGCATTTATTCCAGTTCAACAATGTGACGCAGTAGACTTTTTAATTGCTGCGCAAACCTGTTTCTATAGCAATTGCGAAAGAAGCACAGTTGCGACAAAGTCCAAGTTAAAAATGAAATTTCTCGAGCATTAATGGCCACTAAAAAATAGCGTTCAAATGCCCTATTTGCATGGGGACTTTAATAAAATATCGGGATGGTCAACGACCCGGTCTTTGTGAAACTTTTTACGTAATCGCTCATTTAAGGAAACGTTACATCACGCCAAGCTAAATTTTATTCACAAATACCTGCGTTTCTCCAAAAGAGAATATATCTCACAGAGTAGAAATTTTGTACCGAGCGGCGGCACACACAATTGTTGGACGCAATTAAATTATTCGAGGTCGCCTCTGTATAATGTTGTTGCGAGGAGAAAGTGGACCACGGTCATTTTTTCTTGGCCCATCTATTACTTTCTTTCTGCTTTGATTATTTAATAGAAGAGGCTGTGGATCTCGAAGCCCGAGCTGTTCGTTCCGGCTCAGTTCGTAACAATGCTAAGTGGTCATTAGCCTCGGTGAACGGTATATACTATCAATACAAGGTACTATAGCACATGCTGCTCCTATTAGATGGCCACGCTTGCCCACTGTACCTGTACTGCCTACGCTCTTTAATTCAATGCTGTTTTGCATACCGCAACCGCTGTTGAATCTAAGTTACTGTAAATGCACATTTCTCAGAACAATTGAATGGAGATTAGCCTAGGAAATTTAACTATTGCGCTATATCCGAATTAAAGCATTGCATAGAACGAATGAGGATATAGAACCTACGAAACAAAATACACTTTGCTGCCATCTTGGGGGAGATTATTTGACTATAAAGGTTTGCAACTATAATAAAAAATAATGTTGCCCAAATAAAAAATACGTAACGGTTGGCAGTGGATAATAATGCAATTAATAATTATTATTTTGTAGTGCACTATATTTTGTAATATAATGTCACTAGAGTAATAGAGCGATAACACTTTTTTATTATCAATGACCAACCCATATCTATTTTTGATTTGAACAGTGTGTAGAAATTATACCGAATATTTCAATATCAGATATTAGGCACTTCCTCTAATAATATTTTGAAACTTCCTGTAAATTTGCGACACCAGCTGCGAATGAAGTATTCGCGTATATGAGTTTTTGAATAAATTAAGTGGATGCCGCTTCTTCACAAGGCTGAATCTTGCTATTGGTGATGGAATTAGAAAAATCACAATTTTCAAAATCGCCTTAGTAACTTCAGATGAGCATTATGAGTATCTAACGATGCCTTTTGGTCTATATAACGCCGCGCGGCTACGATATAAAAACACTGCTGCATATATGGACGAAGTGGTGTTGTTATCTGACGCGTTTGAATCTGGCATACACATTGTGAGAGTTGTCTTAGGGCCAATGAGAGTTACTGGCTTAACTTTTTCTTTGTTAAAATGTAATTTTTCTAGGGATGAGATAAGTTTCGGAGCTGTGAAGCCAGGTAACAGCAAAATTGAGTCTGTATCAAAATTTTCCACTCCTTTAATGTACATGGAGTTCGACAATATCTTGGACTGTGCAGCTGTTATATATATATTGCGATGGTTTTTAGCCCTGTACTCGGCTCTGGTTGCAATACAGAAAATACAAAATACAGTCACAAAGGGACAAAGTCGAGGCAATGCAAATAACTGGGAAAAGTCATGTAATTTTATTAAATCAGAATAATACTGGTAGAATGGACGATTAACTTTAAAAGCATTCAAATGAGTATACAAATAGGGGAACTCAATTTCAAGTGTTGGAGTTAATAAAAGAATTTCAATTATAATTTCAAAAGTTTGGCAATGTAGAAGCTAGACATGAATTAGTTAAAATTGACACAAGAATTCAAATTGTGCAGAACTTGAGATGAAGCGTTAGTTAGTACAGTAATTAAAGAAAAACTGACGTTGTGAGCTTATTTGATTAAGGTAAGAAAGGATTTACGAATTGGATAATGCCAGCAAAATTAGCATAAAAGAGATTTTGGCAAAAAGGACACAGTTAGTTATTTTTGAAGAAAATGAAACAGTAAACAGAAAATAGACAAGTTTAGTGCTATTAGTGAGTCAATGAAGTGATGTGAGCAAAAAGACATTTGTTATAAACAATTTAATGGACAAGAAGATAGGTTATAAACAATTTACTTTGAAAGACAATAATTTTAGTATTAAGAGTTCTAGTTAAATGTTTGTAAAATATGAACTTAATGTTAAATGTTGTTAATTTGTACTAAGCTGATTTCCTTGTATTTGATTTTTGATGTTCATTTGTTTTTAGAAGCTTGGATACTCAATTATTATAAAACGTTGACACCAGCAGCATCTGCCTTTTACTCTGCAATTAATTGAAGTTTTTATATGGTTAAAATAAAGATACAGAGTTGAAACTTTACCAAAGTGTGCAGTTTTATGTGTGTAACCAGTGGTGTTAAAAGGGGCGATCCATCTTGAAAGAAAAAAAAAATTCACTCCTCCTTCGACAAACCAGCAACGGCAGGCACCCGAGGAGATTGCAATCGAGATCCCAACGTTCCGGAGAGCTACGAACGGGTCCAGAAGGTGGAGACAGGCTGTCCGAGGGTCCCAGCAGCGATACCGGCATCAAAGGGCGACCGCAGGTACCGCAGGCACCAGGGAAGGCTTTCCGCAACAGCTACCGATGCAAGAGCGAGGTTAGTGTGGGAATTTTCATTAATCGACAGTAAGGGCGTGAAACATATGAGCCTACCTGTGTCTCGTGAGCTTCACAACCGAGGGCCAGCATTAGTTTCTGTCCAGGCAACGATAATCAGCCAAAAATCTCAATTTAATCCAAATTTGGAGGTTAGAATGCAAGAAACAAAAGAGTAGGCGCAAACAACGAAGATCCGGTTTTTCTAGAACAAAAGAATGTACAGACGCTACCACAAAGGCGCGAAAATCAATCCATAACTCACCTGATTTTTAATTTGCTCATAATTTGATTTTACTAGTCATTTCACAACGCAGAAAGTTGCACAAACTGAAATGTATGTAGGTCAAGGTTAACTGTCAACTCGAGCACCGGCGCAGTCCAGTTTTGATATTATTTCCCAGTGGCGTGCTGCCATTTTCAAATAAATTTAAGGAACCCGACACCTGAGAGCTGAGTTTTCATGTTCTTAATTTTGGAGCTAGCAAATATTATCAATAACGGTTATATGCAATGTTTAAGAGGGCAAAATACCATAGATATTACTAGTTAATTTGGTGAACCCAAGATTAGTCAGTTTAATGTAACATTTACCGACCTTTGAAAAATAATTGGTATGGTAGACAATTTTAATTTAATTTATTTTATTCTATAATAATAAAAACACACATATCATATCATAGCAATATATTAATAATTTTGTCATAATTACAAGACCATTGACGGCTTTCACAAAAAAACAACTTTGAGTGGGGTATCGAACAACGCAGAGTTTTCGGTTGTTTCATTTTTTAAACAACAACCACAAATTTAAGCTTATCTGGAAAGAAATGAGTCACGGTTTCCTCAGCAAAGTTTGTTAAACAAAATCAAAAATACCGTTACTCTACTTCAACTGTCGCATTCTCCTTTGTCGGTACGAATTTTCGTGCTGTGCTCAAGAGTCGTTTGAGCAGTATCATAAAAAGCAAGTTAACAATTTTTTTTTGGAAAAAATTGATTTTCTTTCCCAACTTCGTCTCCATTGAGGGATATACGTACACTTGGTCCAAGAAGTTTTCAAGTTTTTCAACGGTTTTCTCAAAGACGGCAATATATGCATTGGCGGCGGCGATAACATCCTCATTTGATAACATTTTCTTCCCTCAGAGAATATAGTGGATAACGACTACATTCGAAGCCTAATTCGTGCAATTTGGCTATTGCAATGATCGGTTTTTGAGACGACGCGTTGTCATGATGAAAAAGCAGTCAGCAATCGCAGCACCCATCGCGTATACAGCTTTTTGATGTGCAATTTTTCTGGCAGGATATTCCGCACTCCTTTAGTTGAGATGCTTATAGCCTCATCAATCCCACACACTTTCACTCAGCGGTTTTCCATAAAATATATATATATATATATATATATATATATAAAGATAGTCCCTCTCACAGCTTGTGTGGTTACATACACAGTAAAATGTTATTTCTTGACTGGGATAGGGTTTGGAAAAACTCCAATCTCAGTGCTACGCACAGGTACCAAGCTTTAATGGTTAGATTGAATTAAAACCACTTGTATGTTTCGCCTGACGTTTCGTTTTTTATTTTAAAACATTATCAAAAGCTATGGACAAAAATTTACAATAAGTAACGTTGTTATAAAAGTTATTGAAAGTGACAGTCTTACCTAACACCTTGTGGACCAAAACACATGCTTTATTAAAAGCATGTGAAGATATTCAAATTTGAACAAATTCATAAACAGGGGCAGTAGGCCACCAAGATTACAGACCTGGGCTGCACATGATATAAATACACTTAGTCATACATCTAGTCAGTTACACATTAAAAATTACTAGCACATTTAAAATTTGATTTACAATAATTTTATTAGCTATTTGGCCAACATGGCCGTCAAATTTAGATAAAATCGTGGTATTATTTCTAATCAAACAGCGACAGGTGTCAGAACAAATTGTTAGAACCGCGCATGCGCGGAGCGCAAGGCGTCCAAATATTACGAGGGACGTTCAAAATGGAATTGACCAATTAGCTTGTACAATGCAATCTAACATAAGACTAGTCAAAAAACGACGACAAGGGCTATGTCTGAAGGTTCTAAAAGGTGGAAACTACAAAAAGAGTCCTAACTGAGCACCCAAAGTTGTAAGTCTACCACGGGAAAAAAGACAAATGAGAAAAAATGGAGGTCCCACAATAAATTTAGTTATATTTAGATCTAATTAGGGTCTTTTCTCCTCCATTTTTTCTCATTTGTCTTTTTTCCCGTGGTAGACTTACAACTTTGGGTGCTCAGTTAGGACTCTTTTTGTAGTTTCCACCTTTTAGAACCTTCAGACATAGCCCTTGTCGTCGTTTTTTGACTAGTCTTATGTTAGATTGCATTGTACAAGCTAATTGGTCAATTCCATTTTGAACGTCCCTCGTAATATTTGGACGCCTTGCGCTCCGCGCATGCGCGGTTCTAACAATTTGTTCTGACACCTGTCGCTGTTTGATTAGAAATAATACCACGATTTTATCTAAATTTGACGGCCATGTTGGCCAAATAGCTAATAAAATTATTGTAAATCAAATTTTAAATGTGCTAGTAATTTTTAATGTGTAACTGACTAGATGTATGACTAAGTGTATTTATATCATGTGCAGCCCAGGTCTGTAATCTTGGTGGCCTACTGCCCCTGTTTATGAATTTGTTCAAATTTGAATATCTTCACATGCTTTTAATAAAGCATGTGTTTTGGTTCACAAGGTGTTAGGTAAGACTGTCACTTTCAATAACTTTTATAACAGCGTTACTTATTGTAAATTTTTGTCCATAGCTTTTGATAATGTTTTAAAATAAAAAACGAAACGTCAGGCGAAACATACAAGTGGTTTTAATTCAATCTAACCATTAAAGCTTGGTACCTGTGCGTAGCACTGAGATTGGAGTTTTTCCAAACCCTATCCCAGTCAAGAAATAATATATATATATATATATATATATATATATATATATATATATATTCAAAGAGTTGGTTACGGCGGGCGCCGTCCCTAGCAACCTAGAGCCCAATGTCGTCCAGTCTCCGTCATGTAGGTTCCGTGAGGGCATTGCTTCATCTACTTCCTCTCTCCAATTTCTTTTTGGCTGACCCCGTCTTCTTTTTTGTGGTGGTGCCCAATTCCAAGCTTTCTTTGGCCATCGGTCCTCTGTCATCCTTTGGAGATGTCCGTACAATTTCAATCTTTTCATCTCTATCGTTTCTATGATGTTGATGTCCACTCCCATTTCATTCCGTATATCGGTGTTCCGTATATGGTCCATCATTGTATATCCGCAGCACCTACGCCAATAGCCCATTTCTGCCGCTAGAATTTTTGAATTGTTACGTTGATTTATTTCCCATAGTTCCGCACCGTAAGTGGCTATGCTTTCGAAGATAGACTTGTAAACCCTGATTTTTGGATTATTTGTTATTTTACGGCTCCAAAGTAGACTGTTGAGTTGTCTTGTTGTTGCTCTTGCCTGGCCCATTCTACATTTTATTTCTTCGCAGCTATCTACAGTTTGTGTCATTCTAATCCCCAGGTATTTGTAACGTTTTGTATTTCGAATGGTGTGGTTTTCAAGAATTAGATCTTCTCCCATTCCTCCAACTACCAAATATTCCGTTTTTGAAGTATTAATTTCTAAATACCATGGCTTTTTAAATAAATAATCTTCAACTCTTGTTGGGGAGAGTTCCCATGAACTTCCTCCAACTTGTCCACTTCTTTACATAAAAATGTTATATCACTGCAGGGAATTCGTATTTTCCATTTTTGTGGTAACTGCTAATATGCTCTCTTTAAACGTCTGCAGAACGTACACAGCGCGTCGCTTCTGGCTGAAATGTGACCTGACCTACAGTGCCTTTATATAGACAGTGGCGACAATGAGGTGTACTATTTTTGATTGGCTCCCTAGATCACGTGGTTTTAGCCGCCATGTTTAGGGTAAATCGCCTGTGATATATGTTATACGTTTGGCAGTACTGAAGTGTATTGTCAGTCTATGTCAAACTCGAGGATAGTAGGTTATGTTTTGTTTGTTATTTGACACAGACTGACGCAAATCTTAACCTGCAAATCTCGAATGTTTTCAGTACTGCCAAACGTAAAACACGTATCATAGGCGACTCTGATTACGACTTTAAGGTAACACCCGTTAAAAATTTGCCTAAATATGGCGGTGGGGGCGTGGCTTGCTTGTATTGTCGCCACTGTCTTATATAAAGGCACTGTAACCTGATCTAGTGAATTGTGGCGCCATCTCATAGAAATTTACCAAACTTATCAAACAATCCTCTTCGATCTGTAAAATCGCCCTAGTCACGCATAGGTCTAGGTGACGTTATACGATACGATTATTATTATTTATAGTAAAATATTATAGTCTGCTATTCTTAATGCTTCGTTTCTTCTCGCCTTCAGCACCTAATTCTTACCGGCGCCAACAGCAATTATTGCTTGTCCATTTAGGTCCATTTGTTAAGTCTAAACGTAAAAATTTCCCGAAATTTGTTGTCTTGAAATCGGCGCTTTCTATGCAATTACGACCATTAATAACATTTCTAGATAGTGTTGTTGAATATTTTGGTGTACTAGAACGGAAGATTATTGACAGGGCAAGCTGTTGTACAAGCAAACAGGTCACAGAGGAATTTGAACATAATCAAAACATGTTTTAAACGCTACAACTACTGCTAGGGCAAATGGCTAGGTTGAAAGGTACAACCGCATCATTTTGTCCTTTGTCTCGGCATCTACGGACGATGAAGAAAGAGGGTACGTAATGGTGGCCAAAGTACGTTGGGGTTTATTCATCTATTACTTCTACAACGGGAAAGTCTCCATATGAATTAATGTTCGAATTTGGAAAGGTGTTTCTAACGCTGGCCTTGACAATGAGATCAGTTTGGAGGTGGTCCCCATAAATACCTCCAAAACACAAGCTAGCGTAAAATGTTCTGTATACACGAAACAAGGCAAAAGGAAAGTCAGGTACGATGAGCATCGATCTGTAGGGAAGTCATGCAAAACAGGAGACCGTACGAAAGGGTGTAACGAGTAACCAAGTTAAAGTAAAAAGCTAGTCCCAAAGTATACATGAATTTATGTCATTCTAAATGGGCCATGATCGTTTCGTAATCAGAGACCCAAAAGGCTCTTCCCGGTCGCAGAGGCAGTACGAAGGTGTGGTCTCGCTTGATATGTTAAAGACCTATAACGTTGAAGTGAGGTTGTAATGTTGACAAGAAGTAATGTAATGTTTTTGCCTGGTAAATTTTTGATTTACCGTAGGCTCATTTATTTAATTTTGCTATAGGTAGCTCAGATTGCCAGGGTCCGATTCATACTCTAGTTTATAGAAAAAGAACACATTAGATATAAAGTTTCTATTAGTCTGTAAATTACAAGTCAGGTCTAAAATTCAAATTAATTTAGTTAAGAATGTATAATGTAACACTGGTAAAACAAAAATTTATTCGGGGAACTGATCCGAGATCTGCAATCCGCCATACTTGGACCAGGATTGGTATGGATTGGTATATCGACGGGATGCCGGTAAACGTTCGCCTAGGACGATGCCCTACCTTTTGCGGTCGCTCTTGTAACTAAACAACTACGATTAACAACACGATATTACTGCGTTTGTTTTCACTTAGCGCCAAACTTATATTGTAAAGTACCGACAAGTACCTACTTAACCTCTCTGGAGGCGAATTAGTTATCGCTTCTTGTGATGCAGTGTCGGAGTCCTGGCCCAAAGAGGATAAATGATTGGTTTAAAGACTGATTTGAGCGTCGTATTTTGATACCTATCTCGGCGACCAGATATACGACGTAAAAACGGTTTCAAGGAGGTATTTGCTGATAGTGGATCTTCGGCGACTAGAACAGAAGGTTTACGAAGGTTCTTGGTGCTAGGGAAGATTGGGTCCATACTCAAGTGTATCTTATGGTTCTGGACGGCTTCAACTAAGCCTTAAAAGGACTAGGAGCTGGGGACTCTTGCAGTTAGAGCTGTTCAACAAGTCCTTGGATCGAAGTGCATTCAGAAGGTCTAACATCCTGGTTATATATCTTTCTACCCCCGCTATCTGGGTAAATTTCTTGGGGGTAGGCGGAGTGGGAATGCGCGGAGCTCTGCCTCACGCGGCAGCGCGCATTTCTGGGTGGTTTTGTTTATTTCCAATCCGTGCGCACGGGAGGCTCAAGCGACGATTCTAGCTTAATAGCGACGTACAAATTCCAAGCATATTATTTATACATTAACTGAATTTTGTTAAGGTGCTAACGCCACAAGGTCAGAAGCGATTGAAAGTTTTAACGAGATTGTTGCAACTAATCTTGTTGCAATTAACGAAAATATTTCAACTAATGTAAAAAAGAGCTCTTAAAAAACAGGTTCTCTAGTGATAGGGTACTATCGTAGCTTAGAATAAATACTTGGATTTACATGAATTGTTTTCAGGCGCTCCCAAGGTTACAAAGGCGGCAAGAAAATCGTAATTCCTCTTTTTTCCTCTTAAGTAACTATGTTAAGGATAACCTCATTTTACAGTCAAATCCATTTCAATATGATGTGGAAAGAAATAGGGTGGTCGACTGTAAATTTCCGACGTCATTTGCGAATATTTCGACTAGATCACGACTTATGCGAAAGGTGATGTCAGCTGGAATTGACGGAAAAGGGATGTAAGACGAAATACGGGATGTTAATAAAATGTAGAGGACGAGGACTCACTTGCAAATTAATAGTGAGGGTCGTGGTCTGATTTTATTGTTACATTATTATTCGAAATAAATGGTTTTATTTGAACAGTGTATCATTTGTATGTTATTAACGAAGAGTATTTTACATTGCAAAACGAATCTTCCTTTTTTACCAATGGCGAGTCTCGACGTCGTGAGGTCGAGAAAATTAAGCCCTTTTCTCTCCACTGCTGGACGTAGGCCTCACCCAAGATCCCCCAGACTCTTCTGTTCTATGCAGTTCTTATCCATTGTTTTTCAGTGGCTTTAAAAACAATCATCAACCCATTTTTGTCGAGATCGCGAACATTTGGTTTGGATACTTTGGGGCGCCATTCCATCAACCTCCATCAATACTGGTCGGTATGGTCATGTTGTTCAATGTTATTGAGGGTTTTTCAAATGATGTCCTTTCAACTCTTATTCTTTTGTCAATTTCCGCATCTGATTTTGCTTTCCTAGTTTTATGAGTTGAGCTATTAGGTACACATATTCTACAGTATCTATTTTATTTGGATCTAGATTGAATTGTTTTGAATAGATGACGTTACTTTGGTTTTACTTATGTTAATGCGTAATCCTACATATTTGCTGCTCTGCTTAGTTGTTTTATAATTATTTTTAGCTTTTCATCGTTTGAACTAATTACAATTACAATTACAACATCGTCGGTAAACGTTAGATGATTCAGGTATTTTCCGTTTATATTTATAGATTTATACACATCTGATCCAAATTAAATGGTTTGAAGATGTCTAGATGTCTATTGCTAGGGTGAAAAGCTTTGAAGAAATTATTTTATCAGTTTTTGTATCTTCATTTAGTTTATTGTGTATCGAAATTCTACTCTAGCATTATTTAATATTTTGATAATTGACAACCACACAAAGGTATCAATTGCTTTTTGAAAGTAAAAAATACCATGTGAAATGGGATATTGTAATATATACGTAAATGGTCCATGGCGTTGAAGCCTTATCTGAATCCAGCTTGGTCCCATGGTTGGTATAAATCCATTTTGATGGTGAGTTTGATTGTTATTACTCTCCTAATTTGTATCAGTGAGATTGGAGCGTTATCGGATGATAGTTTCCCATTTAACAGATATCATTTGCATATAAAGAGTATCACGTCAGAATTTTTCCATCGTGTTAGAACGAGTTGAAAAAGAAGTATATAAACAAACTACGAAAGCTAACAGAGTTATTGCTTGTTGAGATAGTGTGTTCCAGTACAAACTACAAACAAATATATACATCAAGAAGCTAAATGCAATCTGTAGAAGAGTGTAGTAAGAACAATAATAATATTTCGTATGCAACAGAAAGGAGACAAGCAACAGCTAAGACGGGACATGGCGGTATTGAATCGAATACAAAGAAAAAACAAGAATGGACAGAATACCAAATACGAAACATACTAGAAAACTGTAAAGTTACAAACATATCTGAATGGATTGCAGATCTAAGAAAGAAATGGGAAGAGCATATCACAAAAATGGATAGAAACAAAATCGAAAAAGAGCAAGAGATAGCAAACCAATTGAGAGACGAAGTGTCGTACGCCTGAGAAATGGGTGGACATAGTACCTATAAGGGGGGTCATCGAAAGTGCGACCGAAACTTCAAACATAGATAGATAAGGTAAATACAAGAAAGAAATTCTAATAGATTTTTACTTCCCTTTACAATAAAGGAAGTATTAGATTCACCCCAAAAATTCGAAATTGAGTTTTCAACAGATCTTCACGTTTTAGAGTCCCCTGATCCCAAAAAACATATTTTTTTTATTGGTCTGTGTGTCTGGCTGTGTGTCTGTCTGTCTGTGTGTCTGTCTGTCTGTCTGTCTGTGAACAGAATATCTCAAAAACGAAAAGAGGTATGGCGTTGAAAACTTTATATATAAGTTTTGTGTACTATGTAGATGCGACAGCAAGCTTTTGAAGAAAATCGCATAACCGGAAGTAGGTGTTTACTCTTGTGATTTTTCAGTTTTTTTTCGATTTTTTCAAAAACGGCTCTAACGATTTTTTTAAACTTTACATTTTTATTACATTTTGAATGTGTATTGATGTGAGATAGGTGATTTTCCAGTTGAATACTTCTAAAATGGGTTTATTTTGTTTTTTTTGTCTATTTTTTTATTAACTCTTATTATAAATAGAACACCCGGTATATTATTACATTTTTCAATTCAGCTTAAAATTCTAGGGAAAATTTGTCTCTTCAACTAACGCTCTATTTTTTACCGTTTTTGCAGAATTTGTAATTTTTGAAAATTTTTGACAAATGCTTAAAACATTTTAAATCAAATTTTTGGCTAATTATAAGATCACTGTAAAAGGAAGTTGTGTGCGTGTATCACACCAGATTTTTGTTATTTAAATCATCATAAAGCTGCTACAGAGCATTGTTTTACACCATCCTCAATTTTGAGTGTCACTGTTTCTCTCTTTAAAAATAAGTAAGCAATAAACAATTCTAATCCACTCGCGCTTCTGACTAATACAAATTTGTAGTAAAGGTTGCCTTTTTTATTGTAGATACTACTAAATTTCGGTGAATTTATCATCAGCTAACAAACAATAGAGTGGCTTATTAACATTTTTTTTAATAATAACAAACAAGAACAACAATAGAAATAACAGAAAAAGTAATTTATTCTCAGTAGACAGAAACACTAAAATTAAGGTTAAACTATAACAATTGTTCAAAATGCTCCTCTTGAGCTTCAACACAAACTTGAGCTCCGCGCAAGAGTGAATTTTGAACGCTTTCAAAAACATTAGGATTTGCTGAATATTTCGATATGCATCCTGAACACGTTGCCACAGATCCTCTACACTATTAACTTCCCTTCCATAGACAGCATTTTTAATTGTAACCCAAATGAAGAAGTCTATTATGTTCAAATCTGGCGAACGAGGACTGTATGCAACTGCACCACCTCTTCTTTTTCATTTATTTGGATAATTTTGGTTCAACCAATTTCGTACCGTTACTGCGGAATGTGCTGGCGAACAGTCCAACAAGAACCACCTTTTTTGACGTAAGCGAGCTGAACATCCTCGAGAAGTTCGGGTAAGTTATTTCCAGAAAATGTAAATAGTTTTCTCCTGATAGTCTTGCAGGTAAAAGATAAGGTCCAACTAAATGATTGCCCCACATGCCTATCCAAACATTTATTGAAAATTTCCTTTGGAAACGGGAATTTCTTGTTATGTGGGGTTTTTCTGCTCTTAAACGTGGTAGTTGGTTATAGCATGTCTGTAAAACCTAGCCTCAGCAGTAAATAAAATGTTCTATATAAATTTGGCATCATTTCTGTTTTGTTCTAAAAGCCACTCACAAATTTCTACCTTTCTAGCATAATCAGCAGGTTCCAAAGCCTGCACAAGTTGTAACAGCCTCCTAGTTTCTACATTAACAAAACAGTCGGACAAACACTTGAAAATGGCTTAAAAGGATGCTCATTAACAGCTGTATGAAGCATTAAATAACAAAAATATATTAGTTTTTTTATTGAATTTACTTAAACTATCCGTTCCTAAAGTTTGAGTCGCACTTTCGATGATACCCACGACAAATATATAAGTAGGTGTAAACGTATAAAAATGAAAAAAAGGATAATGAGCAAGCTATAAAGCTTATCTATAAAGAAGAAGAAAGAGATTTTGATGCATCCATCTGAAGTTTTCCAAGTCTATTTTCTCGTTGGGTATTTCTTAAAGAATGTATTCATAGAGTATACATTTTTTCCTTGTACGAGTATGGAGTATGTAGTTGAGTAATGCTTTTCCTCAATCATTTTTAATTAGTAACCCGAAGTTTTATATGTTTTATTTTTTTCCGAGTTTAGCATTGAAGTCTCCCATTACCAAACAGTAGTGGGAATTTTCTTGTCGCCTGGCTAAATTTATACCGTCGTATATACTTGACCTATTTGCGTACTATATATTTTGGAGGGTATAAAGATGGTATATATGACTACGTCTGCTGCTTTTAGGCTTGTTTACAAGGATGGTATTGTTGATTAAGTTCTTCTTCTAAATGATGTTTGCGTCGTTGCGTTATTCGTATGCTAAAAGTCGCTTATTCTTGTAGCATTACATAGTACAAAGTACATACTACCTAGATATCTTATAAAAGGACTCTTAATATCATTTCATATTGGTTAAGTTACACAACAAGCACTAAGGTATACCACTACTTATATTTTAAAAGAATAAGGTATCCAACTCTCTCAAAAACAAAAGGGGGAAATTCAATTTATTTACAAAACAAATTGTGTTTTGTTAATCCTGGGTGGGTGTTTCCTTCCAAAAGGATGTGATACAGATATTTCAATAGCCTTTCTGTAAGAGTTAACTTTAATAATAACTCATATATTCTAGTATCATATATGGTATAGGTGGATAACTTCAACAGGCTTATTACCAATATAAGATGCAGCTGAGCTAGAGCTGGTACTTACTAAGTTGTTGATCAGGAGTCCTGTTTAATAGAGATTTCCATAATTTTGCCGTTGGTCTTGGTTGGGATCCGTATCTTTAATTGGAACTGTTAGAAATGCTGAGAAATCTCTCTTAATTGTAATCCAGTAACAATATAATTTGGATGGGAATGCAGTTCATTCTAGGGAGGCATACAGCAGGATGACAAGACAAGTTGAGTGTTGATATAAACTTCTAAAGTAGAATTTCTACTAACAGTGGAAGTTCCAACTCAAGTACAAGTGATAGGAATCAGTGAGGTCGGTGTAATATCAATATGAACAATTTGAAATTAAAGAAACCTTTCCTTCTAAAAGTAAATATATGTGGTCATGATAAGGCTAAGTATATACTCTTGAGTATACTCAACCATAATAACATAGTTAAAGTCAATATTCTTAAAGTAAAGACCTATAATCCATAATTTAGTTAAACTATTAATAGCATTAATATAATTTGACTGACAAATGCCATTGAATGTAAATAATTTATTATACTACATGGCTTAACCATTATAGAATAATTTATATAAAGCATGTGATGACAATTGAAAGAACATAAAAGGAGTAGATAGAAAAAGGATGCAGAAGTTATTTTAGGAAAGGTAATTATATTGAACCAACACATAAATATAATAAATTAAATTTCAATTCGCAACTGTGGTGGACAATATAATAAATTGTGGAGCTCCAAAATTACAACCTTCAACCTAAACAAAATTAAACTATTGTATAGACCAATAAATCTTCTTTAGTACTGGTTACTTACCAGAAATAGAGTAGAAAATGTACAGTGACGCTTATAATTGGCCTAACGGCTGTTGGCTGAGTACCAAAATTTAAAAAAATGTATAATATCAGTAATATTATTTCAGTTACCAAAATTTAAATAAGTAAGTTTCTATTAAGGATATATATGGTTATAAATAAATATAGAGAAGCAAATAGCAATAATTAAAATGCTTGGAGCCCAATCTTTGTTTGTGTACTCTAAATATAACCGTATATGAGAAGGTAAAGTAAAATAAAATCCTACATTTTTTTATACCCAATTGCAAACCATATTAAAGTTAGCCGGAGTAATGTGAATCATTTAAAGGTATGTTCTCTCACAGGTAATTAGCTATTAAGTGGCACATTCTACAGATTGGTTTTCTATTGCTTGGTCTTATGAACCTCCCCTCCCGAATTCATGGAGCGGCTTTTTCGAGTCTAGTTGAATAATAGGACAGATCCAGCTAGAGTCCATCGGGGTTGCCATTACTCATTAGATAGGTCCCTAAAGCCATTATTTTTGACTGTAATAATTTAGTACAAAAACCACATTAACCGATGGTTTGAAAATTAGTATGTTCAGATAAATTTGATCTAAATCTACATTTTAATTTGATTTAGATGCTAAAGCTTTTATGTGTAGGTAAAACAAAAAATACCATATGACATACATTATGACTGAGTATTGTATACCTACGTTCGTCAACCGGTATCTCCCTTATTAAAAGAAAAAAAAAGAAAGCTTAACCACATACATGAAAAAATATCCACATCCTCTTCTTTAACATTACGAAAGTACATTAAATTCTCTCTTACTCTTTCTTATATAGTATAATAGTATATTGCTAGAAGCAAACCACCAGCCGAGTTAAGCAACCATAGGAGGCCGGAAAGTCAACTTTTCCTACACCTTACATATTTAATTCACCTATTATTCTTCCACTTGTTTAATTTTATTGTTTATGTTTTTTTGGCTGTTGGCTAGTTCAGACAGAGTAACGTTGTTAACTTTTGTCATGTGTAAAAAACGTAATTAGCATTAGATTTTATTTTGTTCCATAAATCTTGATCGTGTAAACGTTTCTTTATTTGAACGTCGTATTCGTATGAACGTAGCCTAATCGGCCGCTTGCATATTGCGCTGATATTTAGTTCTCTGCGTTACCGGCAAACTTCGCTTTTTCTGACAGCTCTCGTGTTTTAATGGCTTATCTTATGATGCAGGCATCTTTTGGTTCGCCTTTTGAGATATGAATCGTCTTGTTGCGACCTGAATAACGTTTCTTTTTCATTCGTACGTGGCCTGTAATTAGCAAGATGCATGTAATGGCCGTTTCCTAAAAAAGCTTGAATTCAGGTTACTTAATTTTTGGTTATAGCGTTGCACATCTTAGCTAATTACGTCCGGAATTTCAAGCTTTTCTTCACCCGGGAGTTTTGAGACTGCAGCGATTTTGCTTATCTGAAAAGGCGTGCATTCCCTCCTGCTTGTGGGAGCATAATTTGATTCAGGGCCACATCGCCTGAATGATCCGCTGGTAACCATTTCCCACACCCTCAACCTGCAGCAGCATAACTGTAAGAGCCCGTTTAGAAGCTATTTAATTCACCCACGTCAGAAGCCCAATATCTCAGATAAGTAGCGTACGAGTTAATGATCACCTGGGGTAATGATATTCGTAACGCCAGCAATGTAGGGAAAGCTATTCTTAGTATGTAATTTTACAATGTAGTGGTTGGTTGGTCCCTGTTTGGGAGTGCGCCTCTTGCTTAAATCATGTTCTGCTATCTCGAATAGTGGCTTGCGTGGAAAAGTTTATGTACTAGATTTATTGTATGTGACTTCGATGCTAATTAAATATGTCATACTGCTAATATTTTTATGTGTCTGATTATGTTACTGCTACCTTCGGTATTTCAAATATTGTGTTATTGCCTGTTGCAATTATTTGAGCTTATAAGTTCTTGACTTATCTGTGTATATTTAAAGACTTGTTGGCGCTTATGGTATTTGGTAATTACATCATTTAAAGAACTGCACGCCGTCTTAATTGAGTTTAGCTGGCGAGCCCTTAAGTATACTCTAGTGGCGTGCGATATTTGAAGATATTGAGGAAATTATAGCTAACACTGTAACTAAAATTAACTGTGATATAGTATAAAATACATGAAACGCTAAAACATATTCTATTCGATGACGCCAACGCCAACTTGTATTAAAAAAGAAATGTTTATGTTGCAATTCAAAATACGTAGGCGATATATACTTTGTAGATATTTGATTTCTGTTTGCACTATCCGATTGCTCTCGAAAATATGGTTACATACTGTCTACACCATTTTCTTATATCTGTAATAGTACCGAATTTTGTATTTAATCTCATCAAAAATGAGATACCATGTATACTTTTTATAGAAGCTCGCGACTGCTTATATATGATTTACTTGAAAAACATTCACTAGTAAATGTCTTTTTCTCGAAAAAAAGTTAATGGCCTCGCTAGTAAAGAGTTGCTCTTTCATCTATATTGTGACACCCATATTTCATCTACTAGTGGTACACCGATAATAACCAATATAATCTCAAAAATAACGTATACTTATGGAGTGTCATACCAAACATCAATGAAATATTTCCAAGCGTTCTATTGCTATGAGTAATTTTTTAAATATAACTTTCATTCAAAATACTGGCTTAATGAAAGGAGTTGGAGGTAGGTAAGTTTGTTTTTTTTCTAATTCACTTTATTAGCAATCAGAATACTTACAATAATTCTATGAGCTAATTTTATGTATAATTAATTAAAGTCGTGTGAGGAAGACACCCACTGGCGTCACCCCTAATTTAGTCTGTTAAATCCATTGGCCACTTTCTTCTTAGTCTTCTAGTTTCAGGTTCTTCGACTAGTGAGTTAACTGTTACATTTGGATAATTTTCTAGAGACTCGTGATGTTTTACCGCTTTTGTTTTGATTATGTTTGCCACATATGGAATGTTGAAATCGTTGTGGAGGGTTAGGTTTTACACAAACCATGGGGCGTTAGATAACATTGTAAGTGTTTTTGACGAATTATGCTCTTGTATATCAATAATTTGTTGTCTAATGTAAGTGCTGAGTTTTTCCCAATAAGCCAATACATTTTTTTAAGTCTTAGGTCAATTTATTTGCGCTCTTTGCTCACATGTGTCTTCCACGTCAGACGTCTATCGAGATGTAAGCCCAGGTATATGACTTCATTTGCCTGAGGTATGCGTATGTCATTGAGCGTAACTGGAGGACACGTTGAATGCTTCGTCGTAAACGTAACATGCACCGATTTATCTTCATTTACTCTTACTTTCCATTTAGTTAACCAAGTTTCCAGAAGATTTAGATGTTCTTAGAGTAGTGCTGATGCTGTAGCCGGATTTTCACTACATGAAAGGATTGATGTGTAGTCAGCGAACGTCCCTAGACTTGTTTGTGCTGAGGTTGGTAGGTCATACGTGTATAGCAAGTACATTAGCGGTCCAAGTACGCTCCCTTGTGGAACACCGGAATTAATTCGTCTTATCTGCGAGGTTTCATTACCAAACTTGGTTTGAAAGAAACGATCCTCCAAGTAGGAGCGTAAAAGTAAGTAGTAGTGGTATGGTAATAGACTCTTCATTTTGTAGAGCAGACCTCTGTGCCACACCTTATTGAAAGCATTGCTCAAGTCCAGGAACACTGCACTACAGTAAATTTTGTCTTCAAATGATCTACGTATTATATTTGTTAGTCGGTGACATTGTAAGTTGAGTTCAATCATTTCATTTTGAGCGCAGCAATTTTATCTTATGAATGTAATTTGTTAAACTTATTCCTTAATTTGACGTGACATGACCTATGGAAATCAGGATTACTGCACATCTGTCACATCGTTATACATTCAGATTCTATCAAATGATGCTACCGTAGTACTCCTGTTGATTTATTTTTTTGTCCTTACTCGTATTACTCCAATTATTTTCTGTTGAAACTATTTTCAAGTAAAAAACAGAAAATTGGTTTTGTCGTTATCTACATGCTCGGCGTTGAGAAAACCTATCTGCAACCTTCTCTGGAAACCCTCATCGGCGCCACTGGCTTATATATAACATTTTATATCAGTATAAAGATTATTTGTACACGTAATATTGTGAGATGTATACTGATAAAATAATGATCCGTCATCTGTATAATGCAAACCCAGTATTAATTTCTAATTGTATTTAAACGCCAAGCATTCTTTACAAATGATAATAAATTTACTAAAAAAATATAAAATGAAAACACAATATAGTTAACGTGAAACTTGCAATTACTTTTTTACTTGACTTCTGTATTTGCGCGGTAGGAGATTTAATCTCGTTTTTATGGTGTTATTGATCGAAGTGCCAGAGCCGGACTGCGTTTAATTTGTATATTATGTTTTTGCAGTAGTATTTTAAATCCAAATGCTTCTATAGTTTTTTGTGCGTTAAAGTTTGTTATAATGTACTCTCTAATAAAACGTATGTGTACTGTGAGTCGGCTAGGTACTGTTAAATTAGCCGTTTAAATTCACTAAGAATAAATAATATGTGAACAAACGGAAGTGAACTCAAACTTGGCTTTGAAAATTGAAACATATATCGATTATTAATTCACAATCACATTATGTTGATGTTTTAGAATGAAATACACATACATAACGTAAACCATTGCACACCTGTCACTGACTGACGTGTAAAAATTGTATTTGAAAATTAACCTAGAAACAAACGCAAACAATGTTATATCTGCTATATCAATAATTACGTAGTAAGTTAGAAGAATTGCTGCCAGTGTAAAACTTGTTCTTGATTAAACTGTCTAATTTAAAATTTGATAATTTAAACAGTTTGACATTTCTACTTAGTATTATAATAACTGTCATATTTAAACTAAAAACATCCGAAGTAAAAGACCACATGATTTATTTTTTTCTAAGTCAAGCTTGATTTCGTTTCAATTTGCTCACATATTATGTTGTCTACGATCGTGTCAAAATGACAACTTTTTGCACAGTTTCTAGTGTCAAAAGTGACGTTTGTAGCACTCTTAATATTAGCGCCCGAATTACGTCTTTTTTGTATGTATCTATTTGTGGCGTGTTTTAATATTATATTAAAACACGCTTTGCCGTAAATTTGAATGTCAACATAACCTAGAATGTCTAACACAATGTGATGGAAAAAGTGTCAACGAACTAAATTATTATATTTCTGTTATGATCGTACAAAAATTAGCGTATGATACACATGCTAATTTTTTAATTTCGTTTTATATTTATGTATTGTAAAATAGTAGTTTGTATATAGTCCATTTACTTGACATCTGCACTGTCAGTGTCAAAATTAAAAAAAAATCTTGACTATACCTCAAAAATAATGTGTTTTTTATTAGACTGTACAGTAGTTTAATTGTTAAAATGTGAAAAATAGCAGTGGTGCCAACATAATGTCAGTTTGACAGTGCAGATGTCAAGTAAATGGACTATACCAAGGCACTGAAGTTTAGCTTTTTATCACGAATGTGGATTTAGTTGCAGAGGCCCGTAGAGCCAAGGCAAATAAACCACATGAGGGATAAGTGCTGAAGGGTGTTACATTATGTTGTTTTATTGAAATCGAGAAATCGCAAAATTACAACATTTTAACCAACTTTTGTAGGTTATGCCGATTGACGTTACCTACAAAAAGTCGAAAAAAATTGATTACTTCACTGCCGATTTCTGGTATTTTAATGACGAATTCGACGTTCTTCACTGCAGATTTTAAAAAAAATTATTCTATTCCATTTTTAACAAGTAATTTTTGTTTTCGTAAAATTTTGACGGAAGAAATGTTTTCGGGTAAAATTTAAAATTTTTAATTGTTGTTATTAAGTGGATCATCATAGTTGATGAAGTGATATAAAACATAACTCAAATGACATTTTAACATACCATTTATAGAAAATCTGTGCGAAATTGCTCTGTTAAATCAACAATTTCATAAATGTTTAAAAGAAAGCAGATAATGTTGTATAAATAATTACACATGCTATAACATTGTTATTAAGGAAAATTTGCTTATGACAGTACCCGCTTTTGGCAGTGTTGACACTAGCAAATATTATATTTTTGTCGTACAGATATAATGCTGTTTATCTGCAAACGTCACAAAAGTGACAACTTATGTGTCTTTATTGACAAGGTAAAAGTGTCACTTTATCTGCCTAAGCAGATAAAATACCCACTTTTGTGTACTTTATCTGCCTAAGCACACAAAATCGTTGCTCTCTTTCTTTCTTTCTATATTTGTTCGCTATCTTCTCCGAAGATACTGGACCGATTAAATTGTATGGTGGCTTAAAAGTTTTCTAATTTTTAGACTTAGATCGTAGGCCGGTTTTTATTTTCAAAAAGAGTACGAAAAAGTTTTAATTTAAATAAACCTTTAAGCAGCGGATCGGAGCATCTGTCGCCGTGGGTTATGGTGTGACAGCTGCTGTGGCCGTGTGCTATTAGCTCGGATGATTCAGTATGTTCATATATTATTACGTATTAGCGCGTTATTTGAACAACAGAGGTTGGCGCAGGGTTACAGTGCTCGCCTGTCATGCGGGTGGCCCGGGTTCGATTCCCGGCCGATGCATCCTTTTTTAAAAATTTATATTAATGAAATTTACCTGAATACTTTTGCGGATAAAATAGTATATGTTATTCGGAGTAAAAGTGACTTTATGTGGCTTAGCTAAATTATTTGCCTCACTAACGTTTGGCTAAATAAACTTCAGCTTCGCCACATAAAATATCACTTTTACTCCTAATAACATAATCTACTATTATTAGTTAATGACTTTAGTTTTTGGAAAAAATGAAATGTAATTTTGCAATTAGAGATATTAACTCTCATCTTAATAGGTTCACACCTTTTTTGTATAGGGGTTGGTCTTGGATTTTTGTTATTAAGTTGCACATGAACAGAACCGTTTGTTGTGTAACCTGTATTAACTCCAACAAATATACTGTCATTTGACAGAATAGAACATGCCAGATGAGCAGCTTATATTGATAGTAGGTACATGTGTAAAAATATTTAAAATCCAAAGTAGTGCTTCACTTTACTGTAATATTCAATTTAAAAACAATTTCTAATAGGTAAGTACTTTACATAGGTACTGTCTGAGGCTTTCGCGGTTACTCGAATTATTCTTGTTAATATAGAGTTTCGGCTTAGACCGCGTAGTATTTGTGGTTAAACACTCTCACATTCGCTGGCTTAATGTGCCTAATAACACTAATCTTTCCAATTTGTCAGTCCCCTCAATTCAAAACTTGTTACTTTTTGTGCCACCGTTTCATTCGATGGAGGTTTAAACAGGCTAATATATGGAGCAACTGATCAAGCGCAGTTAATTTGAATTGCAGCTTGGTTCGCAACTTTTAAGGGCGTTTTTGTAACTGATATGAACTGCACTGTCAAAATAGTTTTTAACCTCAAATATATTTGAGTATTTTTAAAACTTAAGGTATTCTGGAATGGCCTAGGAAACAATTTGACATCTGAGCTAGTGTTATGGCCTGGAACAATATCGAGTGCTTGCCAATAATCGTTAATTGCTGAGATTATTAAACGACAATATATTTCCGTTGATCGGATCTCATTAAATGAGAAAATCATTCACTAACACGAGTCATTAATAGACGATTTTCTATACATTAATGAAACCCATAGATAAATGATCCAAGACAAATAGTAGGTTATTTTATAAATTACAAAAGGTGAAATTTCTCCAGGGAGCTTAAACGTTTAACTTACGAGCCAATTCAAAGAAGCGAGTGTATTAATTTAACACGGGCATGGCAAAATCAATTTTCTAACATGTTGGAAATACAATTTTTTTAATAACATTGCAAAATCTAGCTAAAGTAAAATGTTGACGTTTAATTTATCTGACGTCTATATTATTAATTATAATTTACAGGAATCTAGAAATTCTGAAATGTCCGTTACTATAACAATATAACAATAAACAACTTTTTCTCAATAGTGAAGAAAAGAAGTACGTTTCGTAACTAGATACTTGGAAAGCTTAACATGTATTCACGATATTGGAAAAAATAATTTAATGAAATATAATAGTAGTTTGTATACCAAGGCACTGAGGTTTAGCTTTTTATCACGAATGTGGATTTAGTTGCCAAGACCCGTAAGACCAAGGCAAATAAACCACATGAGGGATAAAAAGGAACTATGTTTTATTTGAAATCGAGAAATCGTGAAATGAGAACATTTTAACCAACATTTGTAGGTTATGTTAACGACGGTTGACATTTATCTATCGCCCCGCCGCCTACAAAAAGTCGTAAAACAGTGGATTACTTTAATGCCGATTTCTCGTATTTTAATGACGATTTCGAGGTACTTTAACGCCGATTTCAAAATCAAAATCGAGTTACTAAAAAATTTAGCTTGGAATTTTTATGTAACAATTAATATGTCTAATGACTTTTCTTAGTAAAACAAGGCCTACCACGATTTGGCTGATTTTTACTTCCTTTTACCGTAAAGGAAGTATTGGATTCACCCCAAAAATTCGAAATTGAGTTTTCAACAGATCTTCACGTTTTAGAGTCCCCTGATCCCAAAAAACATATTTTTTTTCATTGGTCTGTGTGTCTGTCTGTCTGTGTGTCTGTCTGTGTGTCTGTCTGTGTGTCTGTCTGTGAACAGAATATCTCAAAAACGAAAAGAGGTATGGCGTTGAAACTTCATATATAAGTTTTGTGTACTATGTAGATGAGACAGCAAGCTTTTTAAAAAAATCGCATAACCGGAAGTAGGTGTTTACTCTTGTGATTTTTTAGTTTTTTTCGATTTTTTCAAAAACGGCTCTAACGATTTTTTTCAAACTTTACATTTTTATTACATTTTTAATGTGCATTAACGTGAGATAGGTGATTTTCCAGTTGAATACTTCTAAAGTGGGTTTCTTTTGTTTTTTTTTCTATTTTTTTTATTAACTCCTATTTTAAATAGAACACCCGGTATATTATTACATTTTTGAATTCTGCTTAAGATTTTAGAGAAAATTTGTCTCTTCAACTAACGCTCTATTTTGTACCGTTTTTGTAGAATTCGTAATTTTTGAAAATTTTGACAAATGCTTAAAAATTAAAAATTAAATATTTAACTAATTATAAGATCACTGTAAAAGGAAGTTGTGTGAGTGTATCACACCAGATTTTTGTACTTATGTTCCATTCTGATAGTTTGATGATTTCCAAAAAAAGGTGAAATGTGAAATGCATTGTGTTTAAACGGATTTCTAACAGCAAAATTAGGAGACCACTTCCATAATAGGTTAACAATGCAGCATACCCTATATAAGAAGTAAATAGCTTTTCAAAATTCAAAACATCTATTTTTTAACGCGACAAATGCTTTTTAATTTTTACGTTGATATATTTTTTAAGTATAGCTTTTTAATGAAATAAGTGTTAGGTCCCTTTAATTATTTAAAAAATTTATAATAGCTTTAATAAACAATAATTTTATTAAACTGATTTTGCATACTACTAAATTTAACAGCAGTATCTTGTAATTTTTAAATTTTCTTTTACCTTTATGGTAGTTGAATTTGATGTTTCTGAAACACTGGAAACGTTAAAAATCGTTAGCTTTTTCTATATTGTTGATTGATGATTTTTTTCCACACGTTTTCTGCTTATTTTTTTTATCTTCTTTGGAAGTCTAGCATTGTTTGTAGAAGGAAAGTACTGCACTTGCAAAAATAGCAGGATCAGAATAGAGCAATACCTTTAGCACATTTTACTGTCGTTATGTTTCAGCAATAAATAGCATAATTCGGTATGCGAAAATTGTTGGCCTTCATTTTGCTATTGCAGTTACAAAATCTAGTTGAAATAAAAAATAGTTCAGACTCCATTTCAACTAACATATGGAAAATAGTTTGCAAGTATTACATGTTCCAAATACAAAATACAAAATGCCCAAATTCCAAATATTTAC
Source organism: Agriotes lineatus (assembly GCA_940337035.1). NCBI lineage: Eukaryota > Metazoa > Arthropoda > Insecta > Coleoptera > Elateridae > Agriotes > Agriotes lineatus. Next base: position 28,067 of record CALNHX010002151.1, on the reverse strand, counting down.
CTAGCCCTGTTAATAACATTTTATATATTTTTTAAAATATTAGTAACTGGTGATCAAATATAATGAATTTACTTAATTTATTCATTTGTTTTATTAATATATGCATTTTAAGAGCATTGGATGCACGTTTTAGTAGTGATAGATACTGAACGGGAACACAAAGTAATTGTGCGAACAGTCCAAAAGTAGCCTAACGCCGGCCCTGCAACTGGCATTACTAATCAACACACCTATCTAGATGAACTATCTAGTCCGCTGTGAAGAACTGTGGTTCCCCATGATGACCTTTGCGCAGTCGACGCTGTCGTCACAAGCCTAACACATCCGTAGACCATTACCTCGGATGTGGATATCAAGCTGTCCCCACCATGGCAACGCGCGCTGTATACAATTTCAAGCACTACAGCTGGAAAATTATTGGTCCTTGGCATTGAATTCGCGCGTAATAAAACCCGCGCCCCTATAAGCAGCAATTCAGTTTCAAGCAACGTTCTTCCGAGATAAGACCAATTTTAAGTTTTTGAAAAAGCGTCGGTATGGTGGTTCCTATGGAAAACATAACTTCGTCGAAACCCAAGTCGAAAAAGTACGTCGGGAACGGGCTTGTCGTCCATCTGAAGGAGAACAATTCCAGGGTTACTCTCATCGGGAACGACTGCACTATCAGAATTAACGCCAACAATGGCATCTTGAAGGTGATTGGGAATGCTTGCAACATTCGGGTAACCAGCGGAAGCGGCGAGATCAGTTATAATGGAAACGAAGGGTGCATCCGGGTAGGCCCACAGTGGACCTGGATAAGGTGACTTATTTGGGAAACGAGGGTCGAATCCTTAGGGACAGCCGTGTTTCGAAACATACCAAAGAGCACAAGACTGAAGAGGTTCCTTTGGAAAAATGCAGATGCAGTGTCCCATCGCTAAATATTATTAACGAATCTCACAAACAGTTTTCTCTGAGTGAAAGTGTGTCTTACTTGGCCATACCTGGTATTTTGGCTGTGCCTCACGTTTCCGAGTGCGTTATAAAATTTCGCAAAACTAAGCAAAAATCCTGATTATTTCGTAGGTGTATAATTATCTATTACTGTTCTAACATGTGATATGTTATAGTCATTTTTTGTAGTTTATGTGATTATTTACAGTATTACTACTTATTTATTGCGTTATTAAATTAATAACGAATATATCTTAGTTTGATTTATATGTATTATTTTCTATTTTGATATAGAAAAAGACAGGAGGAAAGAAGGGCATCATCTTCATTTTTTACGTTTTAAAATTTATATTTATTTGTATCACCTAGTACTTTAAAGTTTACTATCAGAAATATAGTGAAACAAACATTGAATACCTAATTTACATTTTATATTGCTACAACAACTACAGGGTGTTTCATTAAAATAATAGAGATTTCTCCCAAACTATATAATTTGATTAAATTATTTCAGTATCTTATGAAGATAACTCTGGGGCATGAAGTATAAATAGGAAATATTAGATACCTACTAATAACTATCGTTCTGAATTTTCTTAAGTAACTGGTATAAGTAAAACGCACATTATTTTTATAAACGCCTTGTATTCCTTGTATTAGAACGTGAAAAGTAGTTACGTAATAATTGCAAAAATATGCTGCTATTGTTTTTGTAATAGTGAACCTTAAATCACTAAATAATGAATACGTACATATATAAACAGAAAAATACATACGTAATATTTTTGTCCATGAGTGTATTACCATGACCTTAATTTCTGTAAGTAGCAACAAAAAGTCCATTTTCATAGGAGGCCATGATCTTTAAAGTTGATAATGAAACTAGGCCACTAGACATGCAACTGAAGGATTATTTAAAAAAATAATTTGAAGTTATACACGAATATTATCACTTAAATAATGTTATTCCAGTAAAGCACATTCCACCTATTTCAATTTTGTTTATATAAAAATTAACACATATAAATTTAGATACATATATTATATTTCCCGCAGGTATAAAAATAATAGTTGCTAATAACTTAAGCACAACTAAAATGTTTGAATATTATTGAAACTGCTAAGTAATTAATACATTCTTAGCAATAATTTTCTTACAGCGATATATGCAATTATAATGTGAAGGCTTCGTTCATGTATTTCTGCAGCGTCTTCCTGGCGTTTCAGGTATGTAAGTACTTCCTTCTCTCTACAGATTTGCATATGTTGGTTTGTGAATAATAATTGCAAGCACTTAATTATATTGTTCTATGAGCTTATTAGTGATAAGAACACTTGGACCTAATATCTACTTTTAAAATTCAAAATTGTAATTTATTTTTAAACTCGTAATTTTAATTTTTAGTTTGTTAATTTATTGTTGTTTTGGAGATTTTACGAAAAAAATACTGAATTTTACGCATCTGCTGACAAGACAATTGAATTCTATTTTTTGTGAATTACCTTTCAAATTTAAAATAGTGGTTCTGGGTATTAAAATTATCTAGGATGGTCAACATTGACAAATTTTATAATTTCAAATGTGTTGGAATGAAATACCCTGTATATTTTTGTATTTTTGAAAATATCAATGAGTTTTCATTTGATGTCTTACTGCATACCCCTGAATCCAACTGTTTTTCAAATATGCGGCTTTGAAAATGAAAACAATTTTAGATACAGGATGATTAAAAATAAAATTGATCGCGGGACCCATGAAAAATATGACCGCTGTCTACACTGCACTTTATAAAACTACATTTGAACTACAATTAACTGTATGATTAGTTTATGTGACTTTAACAAGTCTAAGAAGCTACACAAGTATGCCAAAATAAGTAATTTAAACCAAATTTATAGTTTAAATTGATATGTAATATTAAAACAACATGAGGATGTCAACAAAAAGCAAGCTACAGATTAGGTAAGTTCTATTCTTTTCAATTGCTTCCGCGATAAGTTTATTTTTGATCTCTCTGTATTTTTTTAAAGGGATAACAAATGAACAAAAAATATAGAATTTAAACACTTGAGCTCTAGAACATAACATAAAACTAGGTTTAGAACTAAGAATCCAGTTCTTGTCGCTACAAGAAACAATAATTACAAGAGAAATGCATAGTAAATTAAATCTAATTAGCACCTATCAAATGAAAGTATATTTAAAAAATTCTGTACCTATATACGTTAAATGTTCACATATTTCTCCCTTTAGTCTCCAGGTGTTAAAGCTATACAGAGTGCTCAAAATGTGCAACTTTAATTATTTCCTTTTTTGCAAATGGAACACCCTATACGTTCTTTATTTTTGAAATCCTTTTAATGAACGTTTTTTGATATCGCATTTTCGTGTTAGTTATTTTTTCTGTCAACAACCTGGTTTTCTGTTATGTTTAAAATGTTTTTACTTCTCTCGTCTGAAAGACGAAGGAAGTATTGTAATCACGAAAAAATTACCTTCCGAGATGTCTTCAGATCTTCACGGTTCAGAGTGCCTAGATGACGAAAAACAGGTTTTCTCAATTCCGTCTGTCTGTCTGTCTGTCTGTCTGTTGACAGTATAGCTCAAAAACTATTTGTCGGAAGAAGACGATATTTTGCATCATATTATATATTTACCGCGCATGAAACCGGTGCAATTTCATACAAATATATGGGATACGGAAAGTTCGTTCCCCACATTTCGTACCCCACATTTCGTTCCCGGGATATTTCGCCTCCCCACATCTCGTACCCGGAAACTTCGTTCCCGACCGAGCTCAATTTGTCCCCTAGATTACAGGGTGTTGAAAAACGAGTGCAGCGATCGGAATACAGTTAAAAAATGAAAGATATTTTAATTAATTTATTTATTATATTAAACTTATAAGAACAAAATAAATTGTATTGATTGAAAATGACGGTTTAATCTAAGTATCTTCCTGATGTTTTGTATAGGACCATAATTGCTCATTATATAATCATATAAAGCCGACGAGATAAATATTGTAGTTATCGTTTGCTCGTGTATACGAGAAATAGGGTGTTTGTAGATCGCTAGACAGCTCGTAACTTCGTTAATAATAGAGATATTGAAAAAAACTTTCTTTTGTTTTAAATTCCAGTATACAACCTACAAATTGACTTACACGAATTTAAGCCATGACCTCCTATTTTTACGTAGTGATACACAACTTTGGTTTTTTAAATGGAACACTTTGTATATTTTTAGATATTTGAATTCAGCACTAAAAGTGCTTTATGTTAGCATTCTTAAATTAAAATTTTGGAACTTATTATTTTTCAAATTAAAAAAAAAAATAGCCGAAGTAGGCCATCAATTACGCAAAATCACTAACAATCGAAGAAGAAATGCAAAACCAACTTCACTTGGCATTAAAAATGTCTCATGACCGAATTATAGCGCCAAACGTACTAAAACAATTGAAAACTATATTTTTTTAAATGCACCATAATGAGTTTCATTAAACAGGTGAAAACTACAATAAAAGGGCTTTCCAACGGTGTACCATATTCGCCATTTCGTTTAGAAGTAGCTTTTAAAAATCAAAATTAGGTACGTAAAACGATTTAAAAATAAATGTTATCGTTAACGAAACTCATATTCTTCCATTTAAAAAAACATAGTTTTCAATCGTTTTAGTACGTTTGGCGCTATAATTCGGTCATTTAGAACCAAGTGGAGTTTGTTTTGCATTTCTTGTTCAATTGTTAGTGATTTTGCATAATTAATGGTTTCCTTTGGCTAAACACTTTTTTCATTTTTAAAAATAATAAGTTCCTAAATTTATATTTAAGAATGCTATCATAAAGCACCTTTAGCTGTGATTACAAATCTCTAAAAATATACAGGGTACTTCATTAAAAAACCAAAGTCGTGTATCACTGCGCAAAAATAGGAGGCTATAGTTTAAATTGATTTACGTCAATTTGTAGATTGTATAAAGGCATTTAAAACAAAAAATAGTAGTTTGTATACCAAGGCAGTGAAGTTTAGCTTTTTATCACGATTGTGGAAATAAACCACATGAGGGATAAAAAGACACTTCAGTGCCGAGGAGTACATTATGTTTTATTTGAAATCGAAAAATCGTGAAAGTACAACATTTTAACCAACATTTGTAGGTTATGTTAACGTCGGTTGAGGTTTATCTGCCGCCTCGCCACCAAAAAAAAGTCGTAAAACAATGGATTACTTTAATGTTGATTTCTCGTATTTTAATGACGATTTTGAAGCACTTTAATGCCGATTTCAAATAAAAGTTTTTTTCAATATTTCTATGACTAACAAAGTTATGAGCTGTCTAGCGATCTACAAACACCCTGTATATATCTGCCATTTCTTTGACCGCGCAATGAATGATTTTGGAAATTAATCACCCTTAATGAACGGCATCTTTATAGTTACATATATATTATATTTTTATGTATCATAATAGATTACATGATAAATAAATGACCTAACTAATATTAATTTAGTTTTATCGTTCAACTTATATTTAAACGTATATAGACTACGTAACTTCAAGAAAAGCACTTGATGAATGTGTTTTACGTGAAGGCCAAAAGATAATCGGTTAACTATCGTGATGACTACATTTTTTGCATAACCACTCCACCTGATTATTGCGCCGTCTACTACAATATCGTAATTGTTCGTTGCAAATTGTGCTGTTAATTTATCAGAGCCTATAAATAATGTAAGTGATTTATTAGCATTTAAGCGTAAACTATTCTTTTTAAACCAAATAGACAGATTTTTCAAGTCTTCATTAATGTTTGAAGTTACTTCAGAAATATTTGATAATTTAGCAGATATATTTGCATACATGTGAATTTTACAATGGTTAATTACTTTTGGTAGATCTAAGGTTTACACAGAAAACAAAGGCGCGTTTTAATATTATTTAAATCACGCTTTGCTGTAAATTTGAATGTCAACATAACCTAGAATATCTAACCCAATGTGACGGAAAAAGTGTCATCGAACTAAGTTTTGTAACGATCGCAGAAAAAATAGCGTATGATACACGTGTATAAGTGCCATTAAAGCAGTAGCGACTTTAAAAGCACTCCGCTTTGCGTCGTGCTCTTAAACTCGTCGCACGTGCTTTAAAGGCAGATTTATACACTAGTATCATAATATACTATTACTATTTGGGATCTATAAATAACTGCGAAACCACGCCGACGCTACACGATCTATGCCTATATATTTCAATTTCGCTAGCAATAATTCAAAATTAACAACATCGAATGCATTGCTCTGATCTAATAATAAAAAAGGTAACCATAGAGTTATCCATAGCAGTAATTATGTCATTGGCTACTTTTATTGAGACAGTATTTGTACTACGACTCTCTAAATCCTGATTGGAAAGATGACAAGATAGCATGACTCTGAAGATATTCCCGTATTGAAGTAGACACCACCTTCTCAAGCAGCTTAGAGATGGCTGATGAAATAGTTATCAGTCTAAGTTCTTTATTTTCTTTGGGATCAGAAACTTTGGGTATCGGCACTACAATAGCTGTCTCATTCAGCAGAGATTCATTGAAAGCAATTTTTTTCATGAACTTACGAATTGTTGATACAGGTGGCATAGGTCGATTATTAAATTTAACGGAGAATAAATCACGAACTGTGCGTAAACTGACGCCACTGTAAAATGTTTTGATAATAAATACCCTCTCTTCATGAGAATATTCAACATTATTATTCATTGTAATTAGTTAAGTATACTTCATTAAGTATGCGGTACATAACATTACATGATTCCATATTACTAAAAAATTTCTAATTACTTTAACTATTTTGAATGATAATTGAGCAATACATAAACTATCTTTTTCTCTCATCATTACTTCATGATTGATGTGTTGTGGTCCATTACGCATTCACCATTTCAACCCATGGAAACTGAATGTGGTACGTCTAATACCTCCCGCGAAAAATCAAGCCATCGTTTAGAGGATCTGCCTCTCCGTCTTTTGCCATGTGGTTTTCCTTGAACAATAGTTTTTTCTAGGTTGTCAGTTCTACTGGCAATATGGGCCAAGAATTGAAGTATCTTAGTGCAAATGATGCTTGAGAGGCGTTTGTTTTGGCTTTGTTTCCTCTAAAACCGACGCTTGGTTCTATGCGCAGTCCATGCGATCCGTAACATTCTACGCAAGCAAAACAATTCGAAGGCGTCCGTTCTTCCCATAAACGATACAAAACATCAAAAATATATAATTTAGAAATATCTACTCCAAAGACTAAGGTGATAGCTTTTAAAGGCCAATATCACTTTGAGCGAAAATTATTTATTGATGATACGCAATCGCACGAGTCAATTGCTTCAGTTATCTAGGATACAAAATTAGATATGGAGAACAATAAAACATCAACAGAAAAATAGCGAAATTCAACTACATGTGTGGAACAATAAAATGATATTTAAAAAATCACAAGGAGATAAACACGCCTTTTAAGTTTTATAAGGTTATGGCTGTTCCCGTACTACTATACAAAATTGAACGATTAATAAAAGCCAAGCAAGAAGAATATTCGACCATAAAAACAATGAGGAAATTAGACAAAGATTAGGTATCTCCAACCTAAATTTAAAAATTAAAACAATACAGAACTAATTCGCACGAACATCTCTATGGATGGATGACTCCCGTATTAGTCCAGTCAACGAAGGAAAAATAGGGGAAATGTTTCGTGTAGTCGCAAATTTTGGTACAGTGGTAGGAGGGAATGCCATGAACAACATACCAAAAATCCTGACCGTTGGGGGGTGAGCGGAGAGGTGGGGGAGCGTTTAAAGGTAACTTTAAATAGTGTTCTTGTACAAAATTAAACTACATGAAATTTCCTACAAAAAAGGTTCTATTCATTTTTTCTCTAGGAAGAATAGTTTGCGAGATGCAGGCGATGGAAAAATCGTGGATAATTAAAAATGGTGTTTTAATGGTATAAAATTAATGTTTAATGTTAAATTAACTTAGAACTAACAAAAAAATTACATTATTTATTAAAAACAAACATCTTATCTTGAATGTGCACATTTCAAAAATCAATAATTGAATCATCATCGTCAGCATCATCTTGTAGATCGAGTAACGGTGCACCATTCGTACACATACCACGGCACGTGCCACACACCATGGAGCATGGAATGCCGGCTTTTCAGCATCCACATCGTTCCATAACACCTAGGTGGCCTATTTCTGTGGCAGAGGGAGCCGATTTATTAAGCCTCTGGGCCCCTTCAGATGGCGCGAGAGCTGAAGCTGGGGTGATACATTTGATGCCTCCCATACTGTGAAAAGTATTCCAGCCATCGATAGTGGAGATATTGAAATCTGCATTGTCGAATACATATTGACAGAATGTTACACTTGGGGCAGGCTCTTCAATGTGGTAGACAGTTGATAGCTCCAGTTGTTGAGCTTCGTGATAAGGTCCACTGAATCCCAAACCAGCAAGTAGATTGAGCAAGTTTTTTTATCCAAACTTTCTGTGAATGAACAGAGCGACAGCATGTAGGATAGGATATGATATAGATGTCAGATTCTTTTAAATTTTCTGTTTTTCCCTTTTTTTGCTGAGATGCAGTCCACGAAGACAGGGAGTATACGAGGTATCATTTTCTCAGCCCCACTACACAATTTGTCACAAAGTGGAAAAACAGAATTGCCATACGCCATTAACTCAATATCTTCCAAGATCATTGCGGCAGCTGCTTTTACGATTCTCTCCCGTTCTGCTTGTTTGCCTTTGCACCTCAAAGAATACCACATATGATTCAAAAATTTTTCACCTGCACTACGAAAGCAGACAACAGTTTTTCTTGTGCGAATTGTGTTGAAAACAATGCGGTATTCATATTTTTCTCTCATTCTCTCTTTGATTGTCTTTATATGAAGTATTGTTTCCGAAACTTGTTCCAACAACTCGTCTAAGCAGAACTGGGAGTCGTCATTTCCTTCTATGTAATTGAGTATTTCCTTCATGGATGCAGAAATTTCTTCATCCTCAGGGCGTCCACTTTTTCTCGATGTAGGTGCAGAGGCTATAAAGAACTTTTTATAGCAATCCTCCTCTCAGCCATTGTTTATAGGTACCTACTTTAGGTAAAAAAGGTCACTTAATAACTGCAAGTAAGTACTCACATAATAAACTGAAAATAACTCAACCATATAAACACGAGCACAGTAAAGTTATTTGGTCGACTCACAACATAAGAGAACTGGACGCGTCCGGACGTGTTGCCGTTGCGGAGGTAAATATGGTATAACTAGTGAGTCACCCGAACTACGCTTCGGTTCGCTAAATTAAGAGAGATTCATTAATATAAATTTAAAAAAAAGTATGCTTCGGCCGGGAATCGAACTCGGGCCGCCCGCGTGGTAGGCGGGCATTCTACCACCAGACCAATCCTGCTTGGTTGAATGAACAGCTGCTGTAATAGCATATGAACATAGTGAATCACCTGAGGCAACAGCTGCCGCATCACAGCCCACGCCCATAGACGCAATTTAATGAAATTGAAACTTTTTCGCACTTTTTTTGAAACTAAAAACCGGCCTACGATCTAAGTCTAAACATTAGCAAAATTTTAAGCCATCATACAACGTAATCGGGCCAGTATCTTCGGAGGAGATAGCGAACAAACATAGAAAGAAAGAAAGAGAGCAACGATTTTGTGTGCTTAGGCAGATAAAGTACGCAAAAGTCGCTATTTTATCTGCTTAGGCAGATAAAGTGACACTTGTACCTTGTCAATAAAGATACATAAGTTGTCACTTTTGTGACGTTTCCGGATAAAATTCATTTTTTCTATAGCACATTTTGAAGCAAAATAGCGCTTTTTGGATTTACACAATTTTGAAAAACGCCATTTTCTAAGTAAAGTGCTTTTTATATGACAAATATTTCTTTAATGTTTATTTTCCAAATCAAAGAATTTTATTTTTAACAATTTTTTTTATTATGAAATAAAAAACTTTTTTTAAAGTGAAAAGCTAAGTTTTCTTGTTCCTTTTTAATTGTTTCGTTGATAACGAGGGCAGATTGTCCCTCGAAACGTTCGTTATTTAATACGTTATTTAATAATTTTAATTTGCAGAGTGGCGAAATACCCAAAAAAGAATATGAATTAAAAAACTTTTTGAAAAATGTTTGTTTTTCCATAGCCGTCTTTGTTAAAAGTAAAATTCTTTGATATGTTACCTAAATATAAAAGATAATGTGAGAGATCAAAGTTGGCAGAGGATTTTGAAATTTGGTATAGGAGCCTAGATGTTGATTCTAAACAACTTTTCTTAATAACTTTTTGTCGTATTTGCTACATAAAAGACAAGCTACTCTACAGTAATAGTTATTTACCTAACAAGTTCGTAATTTTCCCGAATGAACACTTTGTTTGCAGCACGACCGAAGGGAGTGCTGCATGTAGTGCAAATTCGGGAAAATTCTTCCCGAAGGAGTTAGGTACAATGTTTTATGTAACGAATACCTGAAATTATTTAAAAAAATAAAAAAATTATTATTTAGTGTTTTACTAATTTACAGAGTTGACAGCACAAATCACTAAACCTTTGTACCTATCCTACGCACCTGTTAGTTTTTGTCAACGTTTACAGCGCCTCTGGTGTTTGCAGGCGCAATTAAACCAACGAGGGACAATCCTTTATATAATAAAGGAGAACGATCCAGACGTGTGTGTCCGGAGGGCCCCCTTGGAGAGGGGCAAAGCCCAAGGGCCCCCTTGGAGAGGGGCGGAGCCACGAGGGCCCCCTTGGAGAGGGGCGGGGCCCCAAAGGTCCCCTTAGAGATGGGCGGAGCCCCGAGGGCCGCTTTGGAGAGGGGCGAAGCCCCTAGGGCCCCTTGAAGAGGGGCGGATCCCCGAGGGCCCCCTTGGAGAAGAGCTGAGCCCCGAGGGCCGCTTGGAGAGGGGCCAACGTAATAGGCCTAAAAATGGTGGTAAATTGAATAGAACAGACCGCGCAATAGCGCGCGCAGCCCCGTTTATTATAAACATTTACAAAAAACACAATTCCCCTAGTTTTTGTTGAAAAGTAAAAAACACCGCAGTGCGGGAAAAGTAACTTTCGGCGTATCGGGAATGACCGGGAAATATGAATTTTGAAGTCATGAGTACAAAATAGTAGATTATGTTATTAGGAGTAAAAGTGATACTTTATGTGGCGAAGCTGAAGTTTATTTAGCCGAACGTCAGTGAGGCAAATAATTCAGCTAAGCCACATAAAGTCACTTTTACTCCGAATAACATATACTATTTTATCCGCAAACGTATTCAGGTAAATTTCAGGCGAGCACTGTACCCCTGCGCCAACCTCTGTTGTTCAGATAACCCGCTACTGTAATGATATATGAACATACTGAATCACCTGAGCTAATATCACACGGCCACAGCAGCTGTCACACCATAACCCACGGCGACAAATGCTCCGATCCGCTGCTTAAAGGTTTATTTAAATTAACACTTTTTCGTACTTTTTTTGAAAATAAAAACCGGCCTACGATCTAAATCTAAAAATTAGCAAAATTTTAAGCCATCATACAATTTAATCGGTCCAGTATCTTCGGAGGAGATAGCGAACAAACATAGAAAGAAAGAGAGAGAGCAACGATTTTGTGTGCTTAGGCAGATAAAGTACGCAAAAGTTGCTATTTTATCTGCTTAGGCAGAGAAAGTGACACTTTTACCTTGTCAATAAAGACAAATAAGTTGTCACTTTTGTGACGTTTGCGGATAAAATAGTTTTTTTGAAAACTTTCAAGGCATACTTGATTTTTCAAAACTGAAATGCTGTTAGAAATTCGCCTTTAACCAAGCAGGGCTGAACCCCAAAAAATAAAAATTTAAATCGAGAATTTTTTACCTTTTACAAGAGTCGTTTCACCTATCCGGGGACACACTGTATATACAGGGTGATTTTTAAGTTGATTCTTTCCTTTTGCCAGGATATAAAGTTAAAAAAAGTAAGGCATTTACCACTTTTGCGAAATATCAAAACTAACGGAGGTACAAGGTGTTGTTTCAAAATATGAACTAAAATTACTTAACGAAAATTAAACTAAACTTAATCTAACTTAAATGATCAAAATTATCAGCATTCGCTTCTACACACACATTCCGCGTATAAGAGCGATGCGGCAGCGGCATTTTGACGACACTTCCAGTAAATAATAAGCATATTCACTCATTCATTATTTTCATAAACATGAGCCATTATTGCAGCAATAACATTAAGAAAATTACAATGGAAAACTAGTTGACAGATCATTGCTTGACAACAGAGATAAACAAAAATAAAATTGTCCAGCCGCCTTTGCGCCAAAGTTTAGTTTTTAATTTGAAAGTTTAACACCCTGTACCTCCGTTAGTTTTGATATTTCGGAAAAGTGGTAAATAAAAAAAATACTTATTTTTTAGCTTTATTTCCTGGTAAACGGAAAGAATCAACTTAAAAATCACCCTGTATATAAATATATATATAAAAAAATATTGATAATGTTTACATTTCACTTTATACAGGATGACAGCTTGTCCAAAAACCTATTTAGCCCGTATTAGATATATTGAGTGATTTTTACTTAGTTAAAAATGGCGTTTTTGGAAGTTGTGTAAATCCAAAAAGTACAATTTTTCTGAAATTAAGCAAGATTTCCATACGATTTTTATTATGTGTTAGTTTTAACTAACTCAACAATGTCAAGGCCAGAAACAACTTTATTTCGTAAATGTTGTCCCTGTCTTGGGTAGTAAATGCATTTTTCGTAATTATTTTTAAAAAATGTTGAATTTTACTGATAACGGAAGTCACGTGACAACTTTTGTTTGGCCCATTTGTAATCACTTTGCGATTACCTCTGGTCATTAGTGTTTGATTTTCCAAGAAATTCTAAATAATTTTTTTTCATTTGATGCCAGCTTTTTGGCGATCACTTTATTTATTATTTGTTTATAATAATTTTCTTACGTAGTGCACACTGTAGTTTGCGAATTTAAATTCGGCGCCGAGGTGGCCTCGCGCCGAGTTTCCTGGCGCCGAGATGGCTCCGCGCCGAGTTGTCCCGGCGCCGAGCTGGCCCCGCGCCGACATGGCGGCCCCAAAGAGGCGGCGCCGAGTTGTCCTAGACCCAGAGAAAATGAATAGAACCTTTTTTTGTAGGGAATTTTATGTAGTTTAATTTTGTACTTGAACATTTTTCGCTAGAAGCCGCGGTTTTCGAGTTATTAAAAAAACCTGAGAAAATTACTTCTAAACGCCCCCCCCCCCCCCGGTCAGGATTTTTAGTATGTTGTTCATGGCACTCCCCCCTACCACTACACAAACATTTGCGACTACACGAATTATTTCCCCTATTCGACCTTTTTTGGTCTTCGTTGACTGGACTATATACCGAAACAACTGCTTTATTACCAGCCTACAGGCGGATGAAGAAACCACGGATGACCAAAAAGACGGTAGAAAGACCAGCTTTAATCTGTGAGATCGGAACAAACCAAAAGGTGTAATCCCTGACGCTAATGATGGTGAATGATAAACTTTATCGATTTTGTGTACAGAAGTGAAGCTAAGTTTTCGCAATTGTAAATACCTATTTTTTTGTAAATCGTAGTTTTCGACATTTTTACAATTATTCAGAAAACATAAAATAACATTTTATATGCTGCAAAAGTCACATGTGAACGTCAGGCTCGGATTGTAAGTGTACCTAGTATCTACTTTGAATGTTTAATAATCAAAATTCTTAAGAACCGAAATTTTAAACTCCTTTTTTTGGAATGTTGGGGGTCCAGGAAACTTGAATTGCAAGTTGTCCACTAAGATGTTTTATGAAATATAATGATTCTAATAATCTAATGACGTTTATTATGTCATTTATGTAATAGTACGATACATGAAATCAAAATTGCGCGCCGACTTTGGTCCGCTCTATAAGTCGTAATTTTAGTCATATTTTAATTTATAATAGGTCAAACTGCAGGTATTTTCAAGTTCTACGAGTTTTATAATAAGTACTTTTTCGCTAAATAGGTCGAGAAACGAAATACAAGCAAAGAAGCGGGAAAAAAATCTCAACCCGTACACGCTTTTCTTTGACGTTCTATATCTCCACTAATATCGCTCGTACGTGGAAAAGTAATTGAACATAAATTATAGAGCACGAAAAACTCTAAATAAAAGTTCAACTTTATTTTCACGTACCGTTAACCGGAACTGAGTTATTGCAAAAAAATCAAACGCACCTTTTTTTAAGATGACGGAAATAGCACATAGGATATCTTGGTCGACAACTTGAAGTTAAGCTTTGCTGGATCCTCCCAATTCCCCAAAAAAGGAATTTCAAATTTCGATTCAGTTTCCAGCAAAGGCCTTATTTTTGTACATAGTGACTAGACTATAAAACAACATTTGGAATATATTTATATTGTTAGATGTTTAGACAATATTATATAGTTGCACATATAGAGATTAAAATAAATCATTGGAAAAAAATAGCAATGAGAGAAGCTATAAAAATCAATAAGTAACTGCATTTTATAACATTTTTATTTCTACAAAATACACATATTATTTAAAAATAAAGATACAGTATACAGTATACAGTATGTTAATAATGAAATTAAACGTTAGTATCGTTTCTTTAGTTTACAGTATAACTTAGAATATCTTTTCACTTTCATGTGACATTGCTGTTTAATTTTTCAGCCTACTAATTTCATATTAAAGATTAATTTTAGTTTTTATTAATATTTTCCTTATAACTAAATATTTTTCAGGCATGTTATACATCGTTGAAAAGCACTATTTAAGGACTATCTAACTAACTAAAAATCCAATATGGCGGCCGCCATATGAAAAACAAAAGATAGCGCTAATAACTTAAAAACAAATGACAATCGGGGGTTTCTGTTTATATATAATTTGTCTTAAAAAAGTGTCTCAACAACGTAAAACTTTAAAAGAGGTCAGATTAAGCGTTAAAGAGTTATTGAGGAATAACGAAATCGCAAATAATGTTTTTTTCTAAATATTTTAAAAATTAAACAAGTTAAGTCAAATTTGAAATGATATTTGTCGTGAGTATTGAATCCTGCAAAAGTTACTCCATTTTACCGTTGCCCTATGTCTTCTAATAACCGAGATACCAATGGTGAGCATCGAAATTGAAACACAGTATATAACATTTTCTTGGAAATCTGATAAAATTTTGTTGGTCCAAACATTTAATAAGATTATTGATTGTTTCATCTTCCGCCCTCCTCGATTCCGTCCGTACAGCAACTCTTGAATTGTGACTTTTGTTCTCAGTACGTCTGTTTCCTTTCTGACGCCGTTACGTTGACTTTGGTTTAGCGTCTTTAAAAAGTGGCCCTCGCTGAATGTGTGGACGAAGCAGCCCTGGCAGTTGTTTTGAAAGATATTTTCTCACTCCGAGTTGGCGGATCAGAAGTGCTTCACCAATCATTAGCTACACATGGTCCAAATTCAATCTGAACAGCCAGTCCCGAGCCCCTGAAAATCATAGATTTGGAGCTTCATGAAAATTGCAATCTTCGCAACTGACACGTCGGCCTTAACCCGGTTTGAATTTAACACCTGCAATTATTCCGATCTTCGGATGTTTGGTCGGCATACTGCTCCCGCTTATTTGGGCCATCACATCATCTCCCTTAACATGCAGAAGAGGCTCAACCAAAAGAAACTAAAAACAGTTTTTGTTTTCCTTTTTTAAGTTAAGTTATACAATGCTGCGAACAGTGAATCGATGTTGAAGGCTTTATCCGATAACTACCGAATTCAGTCAAAATTTTGAACTCCAGCCGCTATGTACAGTTCGCTTCACGAGCTGCGTACCTGACCGATTTTCCAACCAGGGAGCCAATGTTAATCGCCACCGTATTTGTTTTTAATATGTTGTAGTTTATATTTGTAAAATGTACAGTGACGCCTATAATTGGCTGTTGGCGGAGTGCGGAATAAAAAAAAATGTACTGTTGTTTAAACTGTGTTACAAGCTATTGTTCTTGCT
Source organism: Agriotes lineatus (assembly GCA_940337035.1). NCBI lineage: Eukaryota > Metazoa > Arthropoda > Insecta > Coleoptera > Elateridae > Agriotes > Agriotes lineatus. Next base: position 12,028 of record CALNHX010002151.1, on the reverse strand, counting down.
AGTAGTTGTGCTATAAGGTGCAGCTTAATTTTAGCAGTTATGATCACCCTACTTATGACCGCACTGTCGCATTTATGACTTTATATTTGATTATCACCTGTACCCCGTGCTAGGTTGTAATCTGATTATATACTGTGATATTAGCATTTTGGTGTTATTATTTATTACTGCTACCTGTGCTTGATTTGAGTTTTTCTTTCAGGAAATTATGTGCTACTTGAGTTTACGAATTCTCAGTTAAATGCCTTGATACACTTGTCGTAAATTTGTAAAGATTCGTTGGCGCCGTTTTGGCTTTTAATCACCAAGTAGTCATAAAATTTGTTTTGTTTGAGAGAATTAGCCGATGAATCGATTTGAAGCTAACAAGAACTTCCCTTAACACTCCTGGCTCACAGTTTACACTTTTTAACCACTTGTGTATAGTACATCCATTTGGTATAACAAAATATTGCCTCAAAAGTGGTATGCTTTAATTTATGAGCAGGGAATACACTGTTTGTTTTGGAGATACTATACTTAAAGATTCTTTAGCTAAATTCCACATTTTTGGGGGCTGTTTATTTCAGAAATTTTGTTCCTGTAATAACAGTTTATCGCATTTTATATGGCAATGTACTACATTTCTACATTCAAAATTGTTTAATAATGTGGTACTTTACACCATAGCAACGACGATTCGTTTTACGTTTGGAAATACTGAAGCAAAACCTAACCTCATAACCTCAAATTTGACATAGACTTACAGTGTCACCAACGATATACTTCAGTATTGCCCATGCATAACATCAACTAGAGCTGCTTATTGTGCTTTAGTACATAAAAACCAGTTCTGATCAGCTTGGTTATGTTTTGACATATCATTTTTATATAATATTTCACATTTTTACATAAAATGCGATAAAATACTATACAAAACGCGTTAGAAAAGTGATTTCACTGAACTCGTATGGCTATTTAAGTACTCGCTAATGCTGCTACTCAAACCAGCCGTACTGTAAAATTTCACTTGTTGCGTAATATACTATTTCTGCACACCTAATCAGTTTACTCACTTCAGACATATACCCGCAATAAGTTCCCTTTATTGCAACATTGTCTGGTTGGAGTCTCATGCAATGGAAATGTGTATATAATTGTCGTTCCCCTTGTATACATTGATAAAACTATAGTTTTAGTATATCAATGAGATAAAATAAAAAATATAGGTACTTATTAAATCTTGTATTCATAAAGGGATATCCGTTTCCAACCACTTGGGGGGTGGAATTTCAGAAATCCTCCTATTTCATTGAGAAATTAGTGGAAACACATAGTTTACCCCTTTTCGCCTCTTAGGGATAGAATTTAAAAAAGTTCTTTCAGCCCGTTTTATCTTGAAATGAACCCAGAGCGAAACATGTAATAATGTTAAACCCCTACCCCGTTTTAGTTTTCTCTTTTTATCGCTTTAGGGGTAAAATTAAAAAGAAACGCTAAAACTCCTTTCTAAAGATTTGAAAAGGGTTCTATAATTCAACCCGAAAGCAGATTCCCACATTCAAGGGTTGATTAAGGCAAAATACTGAAGTGCGTTTTTAGACATTTGCATTGGATACCTATGCAAGCAAACACCAAGTCGATATCTTACCGGGTTTAAGATATATTGCGGAATTTATGAAAACACAGTATACCCTTTTTCACCCCCTTAGGGGTAAATTTTTCAAAATTCCTTAAACCGCTTTTTAAATATTTTTCCCTCAATGGTTAGGCAACCCTATTAACATCATTCTCAATTTCTGAATAAGGTACAGTTCTATGCTTATCAGCTTAAACCACACTTTGCATTTCTCGGTTATTCAAATTTTGGAACTCTTGATAACTTGAATTAAACTATTTTTGGCAAATTTTTCGGCCATTTCCTTGCCAGTCCTGTTTCTTGTAAGTTGGATCGCTTCTTATAGGGACCTTGTCTCGTCGGCTTTGGAAGCCAACTTCATTTTCGAAGGATCTAAGAAGCATCGTAACCCCCTAGGAATGGTCCGGTAATTTGGGTTATATTACCGGCATTCGCTACGTCGTTGACAGATTTGATTGGAGGGCCCTGCTCCGCGCGCTGGACTGCACGATTTGGCTACTTTACATCTTGAGGTTTGTTGTCTACGGTTTCCCCCCTTTAGCGCCGTAATCTACCTGGGAGTGTGTATTTTTAGACTTCTTTTACAACCCTGGAAACTTGTTTTTACTTGGAATGGTTTTCCCGTGTTGGTGTGATTTGTTCTGCCTGGAACATGCGGTGCATTTGCGAGCCGGCGTGCTGCCTATTCCTGTGGCTGGGGTTTGCTGCCATTCTCCTGCGATCGCTGCATTGTAACAACTAACGAGGTTCATCAGCAGCCCGTTACGAAGCTGTCTCCATGGCCAGCGAACTGCCTGGTTGCCACATCCACTAACTCTGCACCACGTACCATGTGTACCTGATAGGTTTTCGTAGTGCTATAGTTATGTATCGTTTGTTGATTTGAATTTATAAGTATGGCCTTTTAAATTTTTTATGATAGTATTTTGTGTATTACGATTGGTGTGCCTTACTTGCGTAATTTAGATCTTTGATTATTTGGTATACTTACCCGGTTGTTGTGCAGCCACTTTTAGATTGCTTTGATTTGTTTTGCGGCTGCTTTAGTAATCACTTTTGTTCATGTGGTTCTCACGCGTAACATCCTAGTGCGTTAACCTCAACGTCAATTTGCTATAGAAATTCAAAACTGCTGTGGCTATGCTACCGCCGACTGGATTATTACATTGTCAAGTTTAGGGTTTAGAATGACCGCAAGTACTGACTTGGAGCTTCTCAGGACACCTTATGAATTTCTTATAGGTCCTAGCACCCCTTATGAGATCTCAGAAACTGCAGATACCGCCCCGTCTAAATTTTGTTTGCAGTAAATTTAATTTAACTAAGCCAACTCTCGGGGTTTAACGTTGGCCTTGCTTTATACTTGCGCTACTCGCACCCCTTGGATTGTACTCCACTTAACTGAGTATATTTGAATGAACTTTTTGGTTTTGAACTCAGATGTCGATCGCCGCTTCACGGTGACCTCTGTTGTGTTTACAATCAGACTTGCTTCTGCGTTTGTTTATTTGATTTAAGATTTGGGACGCTTAACTAGGCGGTTACTAAGCATCTAACGCCCTTCTGGCTATTCTTGAATTACGTAGCACTATTCGTTGTTTTATAGGTCAACTTGTAATATTTATTTGTGATATTATGTATTTGCTGTGATATATTTATATTGTTTGTTGGTTTGTTTATATGTATACTGTTGGCGTGTATTTTTATGAGTCTTTCAGCACTATAGAACTAAAGCTGAAATAAATTACGTTACTAGATATTGGTTATGCTATTATTTTGGTTTGCTTGGTATATCACTTACCTTGGGGTGGTCCGACCCAAGGATTTGTCTACGTCGAGGACCTGGCGCCCTCTCCCTTAGTTTCGTTTTTAGATTCGCTGGAACCCCGACTCTCTCGACTAGTTAGCCAACCTAGGCCGATATCTACCAGCTGGCAAAATACTAAATACAACTTTAGCCAACAGGTAAAGGCCGCCCTTCGCCATTCTTCGTTACAACCTCCAAATCGGTACGTCCCGAACAATCGGAACGTATGGCAACCCTATATTATAGACTATTTGAAGTATTGTGCCAGAATTTGCAGCAATCGCTGGAAATGGGTAAAGCGTAAAATTTTCTTGGAAAATCGGAACAGCGTTTCATGGTGGGATAACTAGCTCCAAATCGGTACTACATCCCGAAATTTTTTATGAAGGTACCTTAGGGTATACTAATAAATGTTAGCCTAGGAGCCCTCTGGAATTTCAGCACTAAAATCTAAAATGGCCGCAAAATATCACGTGAGTCTTCCTTTTCGAGGCACCACTACTGTTTAATCTTAAATTCAATTTTATTTAAATTTTATTGTAAAATTTAAGAAATACAAACTAGCAGTGCAATTCACTAGTTCATAAAAGTTCAATATGTTTAAAAATGCAAACTAGCAGCACATGCTTTAGTTCAAGAAAGTTCAATATGTTAGCAGAATTGCAAAAATTAACGCATGACAGCCTTGCTTAATACATTCGAGAACGACCTAGTAATGCAAGTTCAATGTAACACAAGTGCATGTCTCGCGGAAGAGGCTTGCTTAAACGCTGAATCTTTGTTATGACACATGATAGGGCCCTAGTAAAAGTAAACACCTTGCTCTTTGAAACAATGCAATTTTTAGAACTAAGCGAGGAACAGAATAATACAATTTATACCAGTGAATGGGAGGATAACAGTACTAAGGTTAGAAACAGAAACAAGAAAGAAAATGTCATTAGTAGGGATATACGCCTCCACAGAAAACAGTGAGGAAGAAGACAAAGAGCAATTTTATGAAGCACTACAAAATGTGATTGAGGAGTTACCAAGACAAGATAACATACTCGTATTAGGTGATTTTAATGCACAAGAGGGATTTTTAAACGATGTAAGAGGAAAATACACAGCACATGACTCCACAAACGGCAACGGATACAAAATGTGCGAACTAGCAACAACAATGAACCTAATGATAATTACAACAATATTCCAACATCCAAGGATCCACAAAGTTAAATGGAGACATCCAAACGGAACCTCCGAAAGTCAAATCGATCATATCTTTAAATAAAATTTAATTTAAGATTAAACAGTGGTGCCTCGAAAAGGAAGACTCACGTGATATTTTGCGGCCATTTTGATTTTAGTGCTGTACATAAAATTTTTTAGGAATTCCAGAGGGCTCCTAGGCTAACATTTATTAGTAAACCCTAAGGTACCTTCATACCAAATTTCGGGATGTAGTACCGATTTGGAGCTAGTTATCCCACCATGAAACGCTGTTCCGATTTTCCAAGAAAATTTTACGCTTTACCCATTTCCAGAGATTGCTGCAAATTCTGGCACAATACTTCAAATAGTCTATAATATAGGGTTGCCATACGTTCCGATTGTTCGGGACGTACCGATTTGGAGGTTGTAACGTAGAATGGCGAAGGGCGGCCTTTACCTGTTGGCTAAAGTTGTATTTAGTATTTTGCCAGCTGGTAGATATCGGCCTAGGTTGGCTAACTAGTCGAGAGGGTCGGGGTTCCAGCGAATCTAAAAACAAAATTAAGGGAGAGGGCGCCAGGTCCTGGACGTAGACAAATCCTTGGGTCGGGCCACCCCAAGGTAAGTGATATACCAAGCAAACCAAAATAATAGCATAACCAATATCTAGTAACGTAATTTATTTCAGCTCTGGTTCTATAGTGCTGAAAGACTCATAAAAATACACGCCAACAGTATACATATAAACAAACCAACAAACAATATAAATATATCACAGCAAATACATAATATCACAAATAAATATCACAAGTTGACCTATAAAACAACGAATAGTGCTACGTAATTCAAGAATAGCCAGAAGGGCGTTAGATGCTTAGTAACCGCCTAGTTAAGCGTCCCAAATCTTAAATCAAATAAACAAACGCAGAAGCAAGTCTGATTGTAAACACAACAGAGGTCACCGTGAAGCGGCGATCGACATCTGAGTTCAAAACCAAAAAGTTCATTCAAATATACTCAGTTAAGTGGAGTACAATCCAAGGGGTGCGAGTAGCGCAAGTATAAAGCAAGGCCAACGTTCAACCCCCAGAGTTGGCTTAGTTAAATTAACTTTACTGCAAACAAAATTTAGACGGGGCGGTATCTGCAGTTTCTGAGATCTCATAAGGGGTGCTAGGACCTATAAGAAATTCATAAGGTGTCCTGAGAAGCTCCAAGTCAGTACTTGCGGTCATTCTAAACCCTAAATGTGACAATGCAATAATCCAGTCGGCGGTAGCATAGCCACAGCAGTTTTGAATTTCTATAGCAAATTGACGTTGAGGTTAATGCACTAGGATGTTACGCGTGAGAACCACATGAACAAAAGTGATTACTAAAGCAGCCGCAAAACAAATCAAAGCAATCTAAAAGTGGCTGCACAACAACCGGGTAAGTATACCAAATAATCAAAGATCTAAATTACGCAAGTAAGGCACACCAATCGTAATACACAAAATACTATCATAAAAATTTTAAAAGGTCATACTTATAAATTTAAATCAACAAACGATACGTAACTATAGCACTACGAAAACCTATCAGGTACACATGGTACGTGGTGCAGAGTTAGTGGATGTGGCAACCAGGCAGTTCGCTGGCCATGGAGACGGCTTCGTAATGGGCTGCTGATGATGCTCCTTAGTTGTTACAATGCAGCGATCGCAGGAGAATGGCAGCAAATCCGAGCCACAGGAATAGGCAGCACGCCGGCTCGCAAATGCACCTTATGTTCCAGGCAGAACAAATCACACCAATACGAGAAAACCATTCCAAGTATAAACAAGTTTCCATGGTTGTAAAAGAAGTCTAAAAATACACACTTCCAGGTAGATTACGGCGCTAAAGGGGGGAAACCGTAGACAACAAACCTTAAGATGTAAAGTAGCCAAATCGTGCAGTCCAGCGCGCGAAGCAGGACCCCCCAATCAAATCTGTCAACGACGTAGCGAATGCCGGTAATATAACCCAAATTACCGGAACATTCCTAGGGGGTTACGATGCTTCGTAGATCCTTCGAAAATGAAGTTGGCTTCCAAAGCCGATGAGACAAGGTTCCTATAAGAAGCGATCCAACTTAGACGAAACAGGACTGGCAAGGAAATGGCCGAAACATTTGCCAAAAATAGTTTAATTCAAGTTATCAAGAGTTCCAAAATTTGAATAACCGAGGAATGCAAAGTGTGGTTTAAGCTGATAAGCATAGAACTGTACCTTATTCAGAAATTGAGAATGATGTTAATAGGGTTGCCTAACCATTGAGGGAAAAATATTTAAAAAGCGGTTTAAGGAATTTTGAAAAATTTACCCCTAAGGGGGTGAAAAAGGGTATACTGTGTTTTCATGAATTCCGCAATATATCTTAAACCCGGTAAGATATCGACTTGGTGTTTGCTTGCATAGGTATCCAATGCAAATGTCTAAAAACGCACTTCAGTATTTTGCCTTAATCAACCCTTGAATGTGGGAATCTGCATTCGGGTTGAATTATAGAACCCTTTTCAAATCTTTAGAAAGGAGTTTTAGCGTTTCTTTTTAATTTTACCCCTAAAGCGATAAAAAGAGAAAACTAAAACGGGGTAGGGGTTTAAAATTATTACATGTTTCGCTCTGGGTTCATTTCAAGATAAAACGGGCTGAAAGAACTTTTTTAAATTCTATCTCTAAGAGGCGAAAAGGGGTAAACTGTGTTTTCACTAATTTCTCAATAAAATAGGGGGATTTCTGAAATTCCACCCCCAAGTGGTTGGAAACGGATATCCCTTTATGAATGCAAGATTTAATAAGTACCTATATTTTTTATTTTATCTCATTGATATACTAAAACTATAGTTTTATCAATCTATACAAGGGGAACGACAATTATATACACATTTCCATTGCATGAGATTCCAACCAGACAATGTTGCAATAAAGGGAACTTATTGCGGGTATATGTCTAAAGTGAGTAAACTGATTAGGTGTGCAGAAATAGTATATTACGCAACAAGTGAAATTTTACAGTACGGCTGGTTTGAGTAGCAGCATTAGCGAGTACTTAAATAGCCATACGAGTTCAGTGAAATCACTTTTCTAACGCGTTTTGTATACTATTTTATCGCATTTCATGTAAAAATGTGAAATATTATATAAAAGTGATATGTCAAAACATAACCAAGCTGATCAGAACTGGTTTTTATACTAAAGCACAATAAGCAGCTCTAGTTGATGTTATGCATGGGCAATACTGAAGTATATCGTTGGTGACACTGTAAGTCTATGTCAAATTTGAGGTTAGGAGGTTAGGTTTTGCTTCAGTATTGCCAAACGTAAAACGAATCGTCGTTGCTATGGTGTAAAGTACCACATTATTAAACAATTTTGAATGTAGAAATGTAGTACATTACCATATGAAATGCGATCAACTGTTATTACAGGAACAAAATTTCTGAAATAAACAGCCCCCAAAAATGTGGAATTTAGCTAAAGAATCTTTAAGTATATGTCGGCGCCGAAGATATTTGGACTAATGTCTCCGCCTATGAGTTATGTTTTGTAGTTATGTTATGGTTCGTTTGAACTGTTTTGTTTATGAGTTCACAGAAGGAACGCGATAGGTAATTTCTTATAGTATGGAACGGCGCCTGCAAGACCCAAACAATATGGGAATGAGGGAATGAGTAGCTTTGCCGAGATCAGGGCATTCTTGTATAGAAAAGCAAAAGTGTTGGACGAAGGTGCGGGCGCCGGACCATTACCGTTCCAACCCTTATTATTAGTTATGTTCATTTCGCAATTGCGGGCTATTTATTGGTTATTTTAGTTTTCAACCAAATAAACTGTGCTTATCGGACTTAATGTGTAAAATCGAAGCGGTTACGTCCTGAACTACCCCTAAGCTCTGAAATATAGTATCTCCCAAAACAAACAGTGCATTCCCTGCTCATAAATGAAAGCATACCACTTTTGAGGCAATATTTTGACTTACAGAAGAATGCAGTGGTGATGGCGGAACAATGGTAAAAACAAAACACATTTTTAGTCCTATTTTATTGGCTTTCAAAATAACAACTTTTTCAAAATTGTCATCTGTCAGGGCATGGCGACGTGGTATGCTTACCAGTGTCGCGAATGAAAAGAATCGTTCTACTGCGGCCGATGATAGCAAGAATGTACACAAAGAATCATTGAAAATGAACAGGGCTATGTGTTTGTTATGGATAAGGTCTAGGCATGTGGAGTACCAGGTACCTTAGACACCGACGGCTTTGGTCATATGGTCCAAGTCCTACTTAGAAGTTTGCTGAGACTAAGGAGTTCCAACAAGGGATAGTTTTGCATAACCCTGTTCATTTTCAATGATCGTAAGTGTATTACAGCTCATGAAAGGTTTTTTCATAATCGGGTAATCATCCCGCATTGACAGATTGGTCCGTTTATCTTCAAGGTAATGTAGAAGTTCAAGTTCAATTTTAGACTTCTTTTTATTTAGAATATGCGATTCTTTCGATTTTTGGGTTTGGATAATATGAAGAGATGAAGGTCCGGGTACATCATTATTATATTCATCAAAATCAAAATATCCATCATGCACTGGCTACTCTATTTTTAATTGAATCATACCTTTTATATATGCAAATGTTTCAAATTATTAAAATGACTACACTTGAGACTCTTTCAGGGTTTTGGGTTCATTTAGTTGCTTTGCTCTGGAAGTTTGATTTTCAAATATTTTTCAACTGTACATTCAAATTACTTGTCACCTCCAATGTCAACCAACTGTCAACATTAATTCTCAAATTTCAATGACAAATGCTCAATTCTAAGAATTGTACGTTATAACTTTATATCATACGGTAAGTAATTGTTCCTAATTAATTGCACTTTTTAAATTGTCTTTTATTTGCTTTAGTGTTGGTAGAACTAAAAAATTACCCACCTTGTATCGTTCTCACACTACCTCCATATCAGGAATCCACTTGAATTCAGCAGCTTGGACCTTTTTCAATTCCCGCTGTAATACACCGCTCTTTAACAGACAGCTAACTCCCACTGACCGACAGCTGGGGAATCTTAAACTCCCTGCAGCTATCAGCATAAACTGTGCCTCACTCTGCTCTCGTACCTGCAACCTTCCAGAATGGACCCTCCACAAACAGCTCTCTGTCAGGCAGCTGTCACAGACGACCTCCCAGTGTTACATCTCTTCTGACGCTCCAAAATTCAAAAACCTCTGTCGCCAACAGAACACACTAGATCCGGTCCTGCCTCTGCTATCCCCTTTGGAATGAATCCTCTTGCTTCCTGGATGCTTTCACGAACTCTCTAATCAGCAACACTCAAACTAATGTAATCACTTGTCACTTGTATTCTTCAAAATAAACCTATTTCAATATAAATCTTTCATACGTAATCTAACGCAAGATAGAAAACAGTGGAGACAAAAATACAAGACTCAACCCCCCCAGCCTTACACCTAAAGGTAGAAAGACATAGGACTAAGTAAGTAAATAATAATAATAAATAATGGTGAGGCATTAACACCCCATGAAGGAGCTTGGCCTGCAAGGCGGAAGGTCAGAGCTTCCGTATCCTCGCTCTCACACCCGGCTGTCGCGTGTCAAATTCATGACACGTGGTGATGTGGTGAGCATCACGCATTAGACAACCGCATTATTACCCCTTATTCTTTCGAACGCAGGTCCCCAATTATTTAAAGCGACTGGGTAGGCCGCCCGCCAGGCATCGATCTGGGATTTGAACTGCAGACTTCCCCGTCGCAGTCCAATGCTCTAACCACCGAGCCACGCTGGCGCCCAAATAATAATAATAATAATATATATATAAATGCAATAAAGAACATCTACACAGGAAAACTAGAGTACCTATAGTAATAGTAATAAAATAATAAAAATTGTAATAAAGGTGTAAAGCAGGGTTGCTGCTTGTCCTCCACCATGTTCAAAATATATGTTAATAGCGCACTAAATAAATGGATACAAAAGTACAGAGAAATGGGAGTACATATTGGGGATCATTCACACTTTTATTCGTCGACGATTAGTTAGTTATTGCAGAAGACAAAGATAATGCGTCCATATACCGGGTGTCCATTCTCAAAATCGAACATAGGCATTAACATTGGTGCATTCACTCGTTCGTTATTGAAATAGTTCATTTTTCTGTAGATAGTTTTAACAGACGTTAACAGAAAATACCTGTTTACGCCAAATAATTACCAATTTTTTTGACAAATGCTATCGAATTTGAAAAGCAAGGCATGGCATATTTAAAAATTCCCAAGTTTTAAATTAGTATTTTAAAATAAAAATCGCATCTTGCATATTATTATTGGTATCATTTGATGCGTAATAATTTTATCTTTCCATTGATACCATTACCTTCCATGTAAGTTGAATTAGCGAGCAGGAATCGGCAAAAACGTTCAATACAATGTTAATCGCCTATGTTCGACTTTGAGAACGGACACCCGGTATGATATGAAAATTAGTCAAAGAATATGACATATGGTGACTCCAATTTAACATGTAAAAAAGTAAATATATGGCTGTAGGGAGTCAACAAATGGGCCTGAAAACTGAGTACGAAACGATACACCACACAAATGCATACATATACCTAGGTGTTACAATAATAGCTGATCAAAAGAATGAGCAAGATATATTAAATAAAGCAGCATGGGGAAAATCACTAGAGCACTGCATGTGGTACTATGGAATAAATCAATATCGTGAAAGTCAAAGAAAATCCCATATAAGACGATCTTCGAGAGCTGCATCACATACAGTTCTGAAACATGGGTTGCTAATAAAGCACTAGAAAGATGACTGGAGACCATGAAACTGAAATTCTGGAGGGAAAGTTGTGGTGTAGCGCAGTAAGATAGAAATAATAAGAAATATGGAAATTAGAGACACAATGCAAGTAGAAAGAAGAATAACTGACAATTGATTAGAAACAGTTAGTAATGTGGTATGGTCACCTAAAAAGAATGGAAGAGAAGAGGCTACTACGTAGGGCATGGAAATGGGTGCCATATGAAAGGGGGAAAAAGAGGAAGACCCTGTAAATAATGGACCACAGAAACTCATTGTAAGATGGAGCAAAGGCAGCTTTAGTTTGATTGGTAGGAGCAAGACCGTGACAGGTGGAAAATGGGATGCGAGAGACTAAAAACCTAGCAAATATAATATATAGGTATATATAATAATCTGTCTTCTGTTAGAATGCTACTCCAGTTAAGAGAATTCAATTTTGTTGACATTTTTTGTAATTAATTGTCGATTTATGATCCATCAATTGCTCGAAGAACTTATTTTCATTTGAAACATCGAAGTCGTTTGTTGAGTCTAAATACACCATATTTG